>CAUYSK010022087.1:0-22546 GCA_963575035.1 Avahi laniger | reverse complement strand
GGTGCACATGAGGGTTTTCAACTGTACCACCTCATCTGCTGGCCCTGATTATACTTAATTCTCCAAAGAATGAATGTTCTAGAATTATAGACCAGACACTCTAATGTTTGTGGCTGAGCAGAGGCATCAAAAAATCACATTTGGGGGGCCGGGCGCGGTGGCTCACGCCTGTAATCCTAGCTCTCTGGGAGGCCGAGGTGGGCGGATCATTCTGAGCTCAGGAGTTCGAGACCAGCCTGAGCAAGAGGGAGACCTCATCTCTACCAAAAATAGAAAGAAATTAATTGGACAGCTAAAAATACATATAGCAAAAATTAGCCGGGCATGGTGGCACATGCCTGTAGTCCCAGCTACTTGGGAGGCTGAGGCAGGAGGATCGCTTGAGCCCAAGAGTTTGAGGTTGCTGTGAGCTAGGCTGACGCCACGGCACTCGCCCCAGGCAAGAAAGTGAGGCTCTGCCTAAAAAAAAAAAAAAAAAAAAAAAAAAAGCAGGTGAACTAAACTTTAGAGATACATATCCAAGTGGTACTACTATGCACATAAGCAAGGGAATGATTAACACAAAGTCAGCATTGTGGTTCCCTCTGTGAGAAAGGGTCAGAGCGGGAACATGATTGGGGAAGAAGTAATGGAAGCTTCGAAGACTTTGGCACTGTTCTACTTTTAACTGGGGTGGAAGTTACACAGATGTTCTCTTTAATTTCATTCTTTAAAATATGCCTATGTTTTATATGTTTCTCTAGGTATTATATACTTCACAAAAATTAAATCTAAACAAATAAATGTTATTTCATAAAAAGCAGCAAGAATGGGTCACTTCCTCTTTAACTTCCTTTTTCATTCATTCATCAAGGATTCACTAAACAAATATTGAGTTCCTACTATGTTCCAGCTATTGTTTTAGAGAAGACACTGGAGATACAGCAAAAAATAAGACAAAGTCCTTGTCTCAAATCTTTTGTGTTACAAATGGCAGAAAACCTAGCACAAACTGGCTCATATAACTGAAACGTCTAGAGGCAGATTTAGCCTCAGATGAGGCATGTTTTGAAACTACATAATGTCACCAAGGTTCTTTCTGTCCCTCTGTCTTGTTCTCCGTAGTGTCAGCTTTATCTTCAGGTTTCACATGATGTCCCCAAACAGTGTCAAATGTTCCCCTCCTCACCATAAATGGCTATAGCAACTACAAGGCCCACATCTTCACACCCATGGAAGAGGGCGTCTGTGTCATAGCATTTATTTTAATAGCAAATACCCTGAGGTTTACCTTAATCCAACCAATTTAAGACTAAATATATTCCCATCTCTGAAGTAATCGGTAGAAATTTAGGAAAAGGAATACATATATATATATATATATATATATATATATATATGTACTTGGGCTCAGAGTAGGTAACGAGGTCAACATATTTACTCCAAGCACATGCCTGAAAATTATATTGGTGAAATTATATATTTCACCAATCATGAATCTGGGGCTGTTGCCAGGAGAAAGGAGAATGAAAGTTAGAAAGGTAACTAAAATTATTTCCTATAGTCCCTGCTGTCAAGGAGCATACCTTCCTGATCTAGGCAACAATCAAGTAAATAAGTAAGAGAGTCAGAAATAGTAATAAATGCTATGATAATAATATAATGGAATGCAAGCTTGGTGGAAATAGGGATTTTTATCTGTTGTGCTCAATGCAATACCCCACCTGCCTAGTCCACTGCCTACCTAGCACATAGTAGACCCTCAATAAATATTTGTTAACTTGCATTGTATTGACTCATGAACAGGGTCAATTGGTAGCCATTGGTCTCTACCACACACTCTCTGCTCCTAGTCAAAAGCTCTTCTCAGGTGTCTTGTCATCCACACACCTTTGTTTACACTATTCTTCTCACCTGGGACATCCTCCACTTTCCCTCTGTTTATCCAGGTCCCATACACCTTTCCAAACTTTGTTGGAATTCCGTCTTCTTCAGGAGTCTTCCATGACAGCTCCACTTCTCTTTAACTTCTCTGCTTTCTGACCATCTTCTGCCTCCACCATGGCACTTATCTGTAATGTTCATTTTAGCCCTGGGTTCTATTACATTTGATAATTTGACATATGGACTTTTGAAATGTAAATTTAAATTATTTTGTATTTATATGTTATTTAATCCCAAACAGAACATGATTTCCCTGTGGACAGGCACTGTCTCCTTTCTTAGCGTAGCCATTTGCTAGCTGTATATGAACTTGGATAAGTTATTCGGCCACTCTGAGAGTCAGTTACCTGGTTTGTAATATGAGAGTGGTACCTCTGTCATAACGCTTCTCTGACTACTGAGATGATGTATACCGGTGCCTGGCACATGCTAGGTACATGATAAACAGTAGCGATGATGATGATGTTGATGATAATGATGATGATGAGTTTCCTCTTTCTTTCTCCATCCCTCCCTTTAGCATTTAACCAAGTTAACTGTACATAATAAGTTCCTAATAAAGACTTACTGAATCGCCCAAACATTCCCACTCCCTAGAAATGCCTCGGAATTCATCCCAATTCTGAGGCTCAGTATCTTGAACCTCTGGAACGCATGTGCCAGAGCCCCTCAGCTATTAAGCTGCACGCTTGACCCCTCTTGCTTGTTTGCCACTAGTGTGGAGACCCAGCTGCTGGTCCACTTTGACTTTAGTGTCAACAGGAGGGAACTCGCTGAAGCAAAACCTGCTTAATCCCCATAATGCTGAGATGGAGAAGCCGCGATGGGAGAAAGCAGTAGGAGTAGCAGCAGCAGCAAGCATCCTGCCCATCAGCGCGTGTAACTGCTGGACACAGCCATCCGTTACCGGCTCGGTGCTAATGCTGAACTAACGAGCACCTGTCACCAGCGTGGGCTGAGTAGCTGAAGGGACACTCAGTAGCTTCCTAATTGACTCAAATGATGGTCTGCGTGTGCCTGGGTGCTGGCTGAGCTGCCACCAGGGGTGGAGGTAGTGCTATTATGCTAATTCTCGCACATCCCATGGGTCATAAAAGAACAGATACTTCATCTGCCACAGGAGGAATGGCAGCAATTAAAGCAGTCACGGTGCCATGAAGTGTTATTAGTGAAACAAATGAGGACTAGTGTCTGGGTAAAATCACCGTGGACTTTTTGGGAGAAAAAAAAAGCCCTGCCTAAATCATTTCTGTTTACTTTTTTGTAATTATAGGCCATGATTGCTCAATTAGATCATTCATGAGCACGGCATCCCCAAATGTAAAGACTGAAATGCACAGGCTTTCCTCTAATCCCAGCTCCCCTCCCAGCTGACTCGTCGGGATTAGAACACACCTGCTGTCTTCTCAGCTGCAGACTTTCCTGCAGGAGAATTCAGACCGGACCCCTTACCCAAGTCCACCCCATTCGACACCACTTTCCCTCTTGGAGGGGGAGTCAGCGCTGGGGAGAGTCAAAGTCACTGACAAGCAAGCAGGTCCAGCCCAGCGAGTAAAGCCAGAGGTCCTGTCCTAGACATATTGCTGACAGAGTGTGTTACAGGTGTGCTCATTCTAGTAGTTAAGAGCATAGGTTGTCAAATGAGATTGACTTGATTAATGTCATCATTAATTATTGACATGACCTTCAGTAAACAACTTCTCTGGGGAAAAAAGTAAAGCCTACTTTATAGTTATGAGAATAAAATAAAATAATCTGTGTGTGGTGTTTGGCATGGCGCTTGGCACAAAGTATTCAGTAAATGTTAGCTCTTAGTATAATTACTGGCAGGGATGGTGGTGATATTGGGAACAATGGCTTTGGCCAAAAAACTGGATAGACTGATGCTATCTGTCATCAGGGTCAGCATGTAGCTGCTCAATCAGGCTGGGATTGGCCAGTTTCGTAGACCATAAGTGAGCTAGGACATCTGCAATTTGAAAAAGAAAAATATTTCCTACAAAACATCGGTTGTCAGTACCGAAGAGGTAAATTTGTTTCCTGCCAGCCCCTGGGGGTTTAGCTGGGCCAAATGGCCCTGACCAGGTACAGGTAGACCATCACCTAGAGCAGTTCAAGGTCACTATGAGTCAGCATCCTGGTCTGATGGCCCAGTGGTAACCTGCAGTGAGACATGTGCAGTAGGCCTTTGATCCCAGCCCCGACCTGCTCTCTTGTTGATCAATGTATTAGTTCAGGTCCCGCATGATCTAGGTACTGAGACAGGATTAATTGTACAAAGATTTCATTGAAGGAAACATGCGTGAGAGAAATTGGGGCTAGAGCCAGAGAGGCTGGGAGTGGCCTCAGACTGCAATGTAAGTCTGACCCTGAGAAGTCAAGGAGAGGGGTCAAACAGCAGAGAATCTCAGAGCACAGCAACTGGGGCCTGTGGTCAATCACGTTCTCTGTGGTTGGAGGTCTGCAATGCACATTATCATGGCCACCATGCCACAATCAATGACATGGGAAAACACCTAAAAGACAAAATGACCAAATTTGCAGATGACACTGAAATGCAATGCTCAGAATCCTGTCCTGCCAGATTTTGAATGTGTCCCTTTTCAAAACCAAGCATATCCGAGAGCTTCTTATATGAACACACCAATGTCTTGGGGTGCCTCCCCGTATTCTTTCTCATCACGATCATGTGGCTGCATAATCAGAATTATATTTTGACAGATATGAGAAATTATGTTGTGGGGAAATACTCGATGGCATGAAAAAGTATTCAAGGTATACTTTTACTTTAGAGAAAACATGCTAAAAACTGAATTTACAGTATGATTTGCATTTTGTTAAACAAAATTACATGCATATAGGAAAAAACATAGAAAGAGATAAACATAAAAATATTATAAATAACAGTGGCTATATTTAATGTTTTTAACTTCTTTTTGTGTCTTTGTGGATTCTGTTTTTCCAGTGTAGTATTTGTGAGGCATTCTCAGTGTTTTGGAGCTATCTTCTCTTTCAAAATCCCCAGCGCTTATGCAAGTGTACCTTCCAAAGGCTGGAGTATAGCTCTCAATGGCTTGCCTCTGTGTGAAAGGATGAAATGACAGAGTGGTTTATGTCCAGACTTGTCACTGTTTCAACTACCTTCTTGGCTTTTTTTTTTTTTCCCGGATCTTTTCTTTTTTTCTTTTTTCTTTTTTTTATTTCGGCATATTATGGGGGTACAGGTGTTTAGATTACGTATGTTGCCCTTGCCTCTCCCTCCCCCTCCACAAATCCAAGTTTCAAACATGTCCCTCCTTCAGGTGGTGCGCATTGCACTCTTTGTGTATGTATATACCCGTCCCCTCTCCCTCCTCCCCCCTCCCTCTTCTTGGCTTTTTGCCTCTTTGCTTATTTCTGACCATCAGAAGTGGGATTATTCCCCTTTGGATTTACTAGCAGTAATACTATTATTAATGCATTTCTCTCACCTCCTCTCTTTCCTAAAAACAATAATAATGGCTAACATTTAACTGAGTGCTAACTATATGCCAGATACTGTGCTAAACACTTTAAATGTATTGGTGATCTCATTATCTCAATAACTCTATAAGGTTGGTACCATTATTAATATTATCCATATTTTACAGATGAGGAAACTGAGGCAACGGAGAGCTAAATTAAGTGGGCCAAGCTCACACAGCCAGTGAGTGGCAGGGTCAGGATGCTTGCCTACCTTGGCCTGGAGGATTGATTGCCTGTTGTTTCTTGGTTCTGCCTCAAAATGTTTATCCCTATCAACCGCCATTGGCCAACATTCAAGTGTGAAAGCTCTAGATGCAACTTTTCTTTAGGCAGGGCACCCCAAGAAACATCCAGACTTTGGGCAAGTTATTTAAATCCTCTGAGCCTCAGTTTTCCCATCTGTAAATAGGACTAATATTCTTTTGCAGAGTTCTTCAAGGATTGAATGGAATAAGGTATGGGAGACACCTAATGCCAGTTCCCAGCAAAGGAACAGCACTTATTGAAGAGGAAGGTGAAGACGAAATGGAAATATTCACCTTCAGTTAAGGGAAAAGAGAGGGCTCACACATGAGCACCTTTAAACATTCATTTTCAGAAATGAGAAAAGAACAAGATTGTGTTCAGAATGGATTTTCAGAGCAGCAGCCTGCAGAGTTTGGGCATTTAAAACTTTAGAGAGTGAAGGAACTACAAGACTAATACCTTGCTGGGAAACATACTGTCATTTAGGTCAACACAGGATGCCATGGAAGCATGGAGGACCTTCCATAAAGGAGGAGACTGGGAGAGAAGGCCTAGGAAAACTGGAAGAGGTAATGTTTACACCAAATTGTGAAGGATGAATAGAGCTGACCAGGAAAGGGGGGTTAGGGTATTCTAGATAGAGGAAACCTATCTAGGCATATACAAAGGCCCAGAGACAACAATGACTTGTCCTAGTCGTCGTTGTCATCATCATCATCATCATCATCCCTATCTTTTGAGTACCTACTATGTGATAGGCACTATAGTAGGTGTTTTCTACATGTTATTTCAAATCCCCACACCACAGTGTAAAGTAGGCATTCTTATGCACATTTTACAGATAAGGAAACGGAGACTTTGAGACGTTCAAAAGAGCCTTGTAAGTGGTAAAGCTGGAACTAGAGAGCCCAGGCATGCTGACTCCACAGCCCAAACTCATTCTGCTGCATGGAGGCCCTCCCTTGATACATGAAAAGCCATGAACTGGCTTTATTGGGGAACTATGGACTATTTGCCATGGATGAGATGTGTCTGAAGTGTGAGGGGAAACTAGGCTAGAGAAATAATCAGGGCCTAAGTCCCACAAGGCTTTGAAGGCCATGCTTAGGCATTCAGACTTTATCTTGAGAAAATGAGGGCCTTTGAAACCACTTATGGTGGCAGAGTGACATGATCAGTCTTATAGTACAGAAAGATCTCTTTGGCAGCAGTTTGCAGATTGAATTAGAAGATCAACATTGGATGTAGGGAGGGCAGTTGGGAAGCTGTTGTAGCAGCTCAGTGATAAAGCCTGAGAACAAGGGGCATAAATTATTAAAGTATCTGCTATTTTGATGAATGAGTTTATCAGAAAAATTCCACACTTCTAAAATGGGTACAATATACACTATTTGGGTGATGGGTACACCTAAAGCCCAGACTTCATCACTGTACAACATACCCATGTAACAAAACTCCACTTGTATTCCCTAAATTTATTGAAATAAAAACAATCAAAATGAGTAAGTAATGCCTTTCTACTGCTGTATGATCGCCTTCCTAGATGGCTCCTTGTTTATGAAGTCTGCAATCATCCCAAGGAATAGGAGCAGAGAAGGAGGAAGAAGGAGAAGGGCAGCAGCAGAGCATGTGTGAAGAATCTGGAAACAAGTGGCTCTACACTTGTGAGCCACCATGACCGGCCACCTTTCCCTCTTTCTATAATCCTTTCTAAAAATGCAAATACTTGCTAGGTGCAGTGGCCTATGCCTATAATCCCAGCACTTTGGGAAGCTGAGGCAGGAAGATCATTTGAGGCCAGGATTTGAGATCAGCCTGGGAAACACAGAGAGACTCCATCTCTATAAAAATTTAAAAATTAGCCAGTCATGGTGGCGCATGCCTATAGTCCCAGCTACTTGGGAGTCTGAGGCAGGAGGATTGCTTGAGCCCAGGAGTTAGAGGATGCAGTGAGCTATGATTGTGCCACTGCATTCCAGCCTGGGTGATAGAGCAAGACCCCGCCTGTCTGTCTGTCTGTCTGTCTGTCTCTCTGTCTCTCTTGAGACAAATTCTTGCTCTATTGCCTAAGCTAGAGTGCAGTGGCATCATCATAGCTCACTGCAACCTTAAACTCCTAGGCTCAAGCAATCCTCCTGCCTCAGCCTCCCAAGTAGCTGGGACTACAGGCACAGGCCTCCATGCCCTGCTAATTTTTCTACTTTCTTATTGTATAATTTCATTTATACAAATTTTGTAAACAGGTAGATCTCATCCATGGTGATAGAATGCAAGGAAACAGTCACCTTCAGAAGGGATAGTGACTGGAATGGACAAAAAAGGAACTCCTGGGGGTGCTAGGAAAATTCAGGGTAATTTTTTCCTTTTTAAAATTTTAGAATATTACAGGGGTACACACGTTTTGGTTACATAAATTGCTTTCGCACTGTTTGAGTCAAAATTATAAGTGTGTCCATCCCCCAGATAGCATGCATTGTAGTCTAGCCTCCCAAAGTGCTAGGATTACAGGCCTGAGCCACACTGTCCAGCCAAGACCCTGTCTTAAATAAAAGATGCAAATATTCATGGGATCCTTACAAGACAGAAAAGACAGAAGGAGTCAGGATGGGAATGTGTCAAATAATAGTGGGGGAAAAAAAACAAACATGTAACTGAAGTCAAATGCTCCAGTTTCAATTCCTGGCTCTTCCTCTACCTCCCTAGGAAAACTTTCATATATCACAACCCCTCTGCATTTCTGACTATATAAAGATAGATTATAATACATAATTCTCAGTATCCCTTCCAGCTTTAACCTTCTATGATTCTACACATGAATCAAATAGTGAAAGTTCAGGCACATCCTCAGATAGCTATGAAAATATTTCTTCTTGTTTGATATCCCTTTAGCATGCTCTGAGATTGTTGATTGGTACAACCAACTCAGAAATCAATCTCGGCAACATTTATCAAGAATTTTACAGAGGTTCACATTCTTTGATCTAGTACTTTCATTTCTGTTAAATCATTTGAAATACCACAAAGCTTGATGCATAAAGACTTTTAATACAGATATTTATAATAATGAAAACAAAAAACATCTTAACTGCTAAATCCCATGAAAAAAGCTAAGTAAACTGTACATTTCATCAATTGATTACTATGTAACATTTTTAAAAAACACAGCAGGGAAAATGCTTATGCTATAAAGATAGAATTTTAAAAGCACACAAAATTGCATGTAGAGTATTCTCACAACCATGTAAAACAAACACATCATAAGAAAAATTATGCATTAAAGAAAGACTTAAAGGGAATATAACAAAATGGTGAGACTCAGTATAAATTTTTCTCCAGCATTTAAAATATGAAAATGCTTCTTTTAAATAGAAAAGATATTTTTTTATTTAAAATTTTGTCTATTTAACAGAATCTAGGATGTCATGAATTTTAAGATGGACGCTAATTTCATGGACAATAAAATGTCCAAAAAAAGTTATCTCAAATGCTCAGACTGCCAAACTCCAGTCCTACTAAAGAGTGTTCCAACTCTGCCACTCTTTACCCATCTGACTTGGAGCACGTCACTTACCCCCTCCAAATTTCCATTTAGTCCCAGTATAAAATAGAGGTTAATTCCATTAAAAAGCTAAGCCCAAAGCCTAGCTCATAATAAGCACTCCATAAAAGTTAGCTATTATTGGCCGGGCGCGGTGGCTCACGTCTGTAATCCCAGCACTCTGGGAGGCCAAGGCGGGCGGATCGTTTGAGCTCAGGAGTTCGCAATAAGCCTGAGTAAGAGCAAGACCCCCGTCTCTACCAAAAATACAAAGAAATTAATTGGACAGCTAAAAATATATAGAAAAATAAAAATTAGCCGGGCATGGTGGCGCATGCCTGTAGTCCCAGCTACTCAGGGGGCTGAGCCAGTAGGATTGCTGGAGCCCAGGAGTCTGAGGTTGCTGTGAGCTAGGCTAACGCCACGGCACTCACTCTAGCCCGGGCAACAAAGTGAGACTCTATCTCAAAGAAAAAAAAAAAAAAAAGGAAAAAATCATAATGGGAATAGATTAATGAGTATAACATAAACAAACACATTCACAGAAAATAAAACACAAAACAGCTCAGACATTTGGGCACATGCTCCTGGCTCATTCTTAAGAGTCAAAATCAAGATCAATCCCTCCTTCTTCCTCAGCCTGCTCAATGTGAAGACAAGGAGGGAGGAGGATGAAGACCTTTATAATGATCCACTTCCACTTAATCAATAGTAAATATATTTTCTCTTCCTTATGATTTTTCTTAATAACGTTTTTTCTCTAGCTTATTTTATTGTAGAATACAGTATATAACACACATATAAAATGTGTATTAATTGACTGCTATCAGTAAGGCTTCCAGTCAACAGTAGGCTATTAGTAAAGTTTTGGGGGAGTCAAAATTTATATGTGAATTTTTTACTGCATAAGGATCAGTTCCCCTAACCCCCATGGAGTTCAAGGGTCAAGTGTACTTCTGGAAACTGGAAAAGGAGTGGGGCTGGAGAGTGGAGAGTCCTCTGGGGAGTCCAGAATGTTTATATTAATATCTGAGGGCTGGGAAAGTGAGTGCTATCTAACCAAAATAAGCTACAAAAATAGGATTCATTAGTGAAAACTAGGGAGGCACCAAAAGACAAAACAAGTAGCTAGTGCTAGACAATTAGACATAAAAAATGCAAATTTGGCTGGGCTCAGTGGCTCACGCCTGTAATCCTAGCACTCTGGGAGTCTAAGGCGGAAGGGTTGCTTGAGCCCAGGAGCTGAGATCGCCTGAGGAAGAGGGAGACCCCCATCTCTACTAGAAATAGAAAAATTAGCCGGGTGTTGTAGTGTCTGTAGTCCCAGCTACTGGGGAGGCTGAGGCAGGAGGATCATTTGAGCTCAGGAGTTTGAGGTTGCAGTGAGCTATGATGGAGCCACTGCACCCAGGAAGCAGAGTGAGACTCTGTTTCAACAACAACAATAAAAAGCAAATCTCTAATTGTTTATCTTCAAGATATTTTTTAACATAAATCTGCACTCTTGTGAAGAAAGAATATGGCTTATACCTATAATCCTCTGCACTTTGAGAGGCCAAGGCGGGAGGCCAGGAGTTCAAGACCAGCACAGCAATACAGCAAGACCTTGAATGTACAAAAGAATTTTTTTTTTTAATTAGCACACACCTGCAGTCCTAGCTACAGGAGAATCACTTTAGCCCAGGAGTTCAAAGTTACAATGCACTATGATCAAGCCACTGCACTCTAGTCTGGGAGACAGGGTGAGACTCCCACCTCTAAAGAAAATACAGTATTCCACTCAGGTTTTTCTTTTTGCAAATTTTAGTTTCCAACCCTCTATCTGTAGCTCCTATAGCCAAGCAGGTGAATGAACATTCAAAGTAGAAAAACATACAAACAGCACCTGACTGGTCTCAATTTAAATTCTTGGCCACAAATCTAAAATAAGCACTCAACACTGGCTGGCAATCCTATTACATTTCCCATACAATATTTGTCTTCTGACTCTCCAAAATGACTGTTTCCTACTTCTACCTCTCCTCAAATCTCCTACCCCATACTCCACTTCACCTTACTTCCAAGCAGGCCTTGCCTCACACTTCATTAAGCAAACACAATCAGACAGGAAATCCCCCTTCCTCAAGCACCAAAACTACCAACTCATTTTGCATCCATACCCAGCCCTGCTAAAGAGGTCCTCCCATTGTCATTTAATCTTATTGGAGCCATCCCTAACCACTCAGCCATGCATGGTGACTCTGCCTGTAATCCAGCACTTTGTAAGGCTGAGGCAAGAGGATCTAGAGTCCAGGAGTGTGAGACTAGCATGGGCAACACAGCGAGATCCAGTCTCTACAAAAATATTTTTTTAATTAAAAAAAATGATATAACTACCCAATTAGCTTTCACATCAGGCCGGGCTCTGTGGCTCACACCTGTAATCCCAGCTACTTGGGAGGCTGAGGCAGGAGGATCGCTGGAGCCCAAGAGTTTGAGGTTGCTGTGAGCTAGGCTGATGCCACGGCACCCTAGCGGGGGCACCGGTGGTTGTGGGGGGGGGGGGGGGGAAGGCCGGGCGCAGTGGCTCATGCCTGTAATCCTAGCACTCTGGGAGGCCAAGGTGGGAGAATTGCTTAAGCTCAGGAGTTGGAGACAAGCTGGAGCAAAAGCGAGACCCCATCACTACTAAAAATACAAAAAAATTAGCTGGGCATGGTGGTATGGACCTGTAGTCCCAGCTACTCGGGAGGCAGAGGCAGGAGGATCGCTTGAGCCCAGGAGTTTGAGATTGCTGTGAGCTAGAGGTTGATGCAACAGGACCCTAGCCTGGGCACTAGAGTGAGATTAAAATTAATCAAAACTTACAAACACACTTATAGACCATACATGGCGCCATTTGCCGTCAAGAGAATGTGAATGTAAAGATGCAGCATTAAATAACAACTGCATAAAATTAACTATAGTACAGACTATACCACAGTAATGATTTCATAGCCACCTCCTATTGCTATAGCAATGAGCTCAAGTGTTTTGAGTATCCCTTAAAATGCTGTGTAACTTTGAACTCCTGGGCTAAAGTGATTCTCCTGTAGCTAGGACTACAGGTGTGTGCCACAACACCTGGATAATTTTAAAAAAAAATTCTTTTGTACATTCAAGGTCTTGCTGTGTTGCTGTGCTGGTCTTGAACTCCTGGCCTCCCGCCTTGGCCTCTCAAAGTGCAGGGGATTATAGGTATAAGCCATATACTTTCTTCACTTAGTAACTAATTAGGTTACTAAGTATGAAATGTCCAATTTCCTTAAGTACAAAGTTTGATAGTTGATACCTATGACGTTTCACTTTGATACTTCTTGTTTTCTTTTTATTGTGAAGGTGCATCCTCATTCTTTCAAATGCACATTTTGGCTTGTGATTATCTTTCACATTGTTTTTAGAGCAATTTTTGTGAAACCACGGACAAATCAAAATTTCGTGTTACCTTTGAATATGAGTTCCATCGTGGAACCAATGCAGCACAGATAGCTCTAAGTGTTTGGCAAGGATGTGGCTAATGAACACAGTACGTGGATGATTTGAGAAGTTCTGCTCTGAGATTTTAATCTTCAAAATGAGCCATGTGGGCGACCTGAGACCAAGGTGGATAAAGATGAGCTGAAAGCTGTAGAGGAATCGAATCCATCTCAACCTAGGTGTGAATTAGCAACAAGATTTGACATTACTATTCCAACAATATTGGACCATTTGAAACAAATCAGCAAGGTAAAGAAGCTGGATAGATGGGTTTCACGTGAATTATACGAGCGTCAGAAGAAATCGTCTCAAAGCTTGCCCTTCTTTGCTGTCACAACATAAAAGTGAACCATTTCTATACCATATTGTGACATGATGAAAAATAGATTCTTTTTGACAATCGCAAACATTGGCACAATGGTTGGATAAAGAAGAAGTGCTGAAACACAGTCCAAAACTGAATATTCATCAAAAAAAAAGCTAATGGTGTCTCTTTTGTGGTCCAGCGCTAGTAATATCTACAACAATTTCATGAAAACTGGTCAATCCATTACAGCGGATATCTACGGCAACCAATTAGATGAAATGATGAAGATGCTTGTGATTCTACAGCAGAGACTGGTCAACAGAGATAGGCCAATCCTCTTGCAAGATGTTTAACCACCTGTTGCACAAACAACTCTGCTTAAACTACAGCAGCTGGACTTGGAAACTGTTTCTGGTGAATACTCTCATCCACCATATTCACCAGATCTTGCACCAACTGACTACCACTTCTTCTAGGCCTTGGACCACTTCTTGCAAGGAAACATATACAATTCTCAACAAGCTGTGGAAAACAGCTTGAGCAATATCACCACTTGCTCTCCAGGCTTCTTCGCTGCTGGCATAAACAAGCTACCGCCAAGAGGGCAAAACTGTGTGGAAATCTTAGGTGCATACTTTAACTGTACTGCTTGTTTGAGATATAAAAACTACACTTCTGATTCGAAATCGGACATTTGATATTTAATGACCTTATATCTTCCCACGTAAATCGTATATTGCAGTAAGTGATCTCTCAGTTCTCAAGTGTTTTTCATCATGTTTAGTATAATACCACAAACCTTGATTAACACCATGGAACCCATATGAAATGTCACTAGCAATGCTGGAAAGGCTCCCAAGAAGCAAAGTCCTAACATTACAAGTTGAACTGCTTGATATGAACCACAGATTGAAGTGTGCAGCTGCAGTCGCAGCCCCCCATTTCAGATAGGACAATTCAGACTACTTACAGTATCAATAAATACAGTACTGTATTTTCTCTTCCTTATGATTATCTTAATAACCTTTTTTCTCTCTAGTTTACTTTAAGAATACAGTATATAATACATATAACATACAAATGTGTTAATTGGCTGTTATCAGTCAAGTCTTTCAGTTCATGGCAGGCTATCAATAGCTAAATTTGGGGTCAAAAGTTATAAGTGATTTCTGACTGCACAGGGAGCCGGTATCCCTAACCTCCAAGTTGTTCAAGGGTCAGCTGTACTTCTATTTCTTTAACCACATTATCTCTCTAGTACCTAAAAAAATGCTCAATAAATATGGGAAAATAGTTATAACCTGGGAAGGGGGAAAAAAATCTGTTTCAAAAAATGTTCCTAATGGAATGAATCTTAATTTGTAGAACCTCCCCTCTAACTGTCACCATTTTAGAAGTGGGAAAACTAAAGCTTATAGTGGCAGGGCCAGAAAAAGAATTCCGTTTTCCTGACTCTAGTAATCATAGAAATTTAGCATCATCTTTCATCCTCCCTATAAAGTTCTAAGGTACCCTCATAAATAAGTTCAACATGCACCTACAACAGAATGGATAAAGTATGCAATGGAGCACTACAGAACAGAATAAAAATCACAAACGATATATGAATTCTTACAATGTTGAGTATAAGAAGCCAAATGTGACTATATACTGTATGATTCTGCTTACGTAAAGTTCAAAAACAGCCAAAATTAATCTGTGATAAGTCAGAAGAGCTATTGGGAGGGGTGGTGACAGAATGGGGAGTTTCTGGTTTCCCCATTATTGTTTCTAATTTCCATTTGTGGAAATTCACTCAGCTGTACACCTATCATTTGTGCACTATTCTTTGTAGTATATTGTACTTCTGTAAGACGTACTGAAAAACTGGCAGGTAAATTTTTTAAAAGTTCAATTATTTGCCTTATACCTCTACCTTAAAGACTTTAATCTTTACAAAAAGAAACACTGGGCCAGGCATGGTGGCTCACGCTTATAATCCTAGCGCTTCGTGAGGCTGAGGTGGAAGGATCACTTGAGACCAGGAGTTTAAGACCAGCCTGGGGCAATTCAGCAAGACTGGTCACTACAAAAAATAGAAAATTTGCTGGGTGTGTGGCACGCACATGTAGTCCAGCTATTCGGAAGGCTGAAGCAGAAGCATCACTGGAGCCCAGGAGTTTGAGGTTGCAGGGAACTATGATAACATAACTACATTCTAGCCTGGACAACGGAAATTCCTGTCTCAGAAAAAAGAAAAAAAAAAAAAACTAAAAGTTAAAGAACAGGGATCTACAACCCATTCTTTTGAATCAGGACCTGGTTTCTGTCAACTAAAATTTCCACTAGATTTAAACAAGAAAAACAATAACTTGAGGATCTCAGGTTTTGTGTGGGTTTTTTTTTCTTTAGATGTTTTTCTACAATTTTATTTTATATTTGCCAGGAGATCCAATTTAAACAACCTTATTAGTTAAGGCTAAAGGTTAAGACCAGGCTCAGTGGGCTCATGCCTGTAATCCTAACACTCTGGGAGGCCAAGGCAGGAGGATTGTTTGAGCTCAGGAGTCCCAGACCAGCCTGAGGAAGAGTGAAACCCCATCTCTACTAAAAATAGAAAAATTAGCCAGACATAGTGATGAATGCCTATAGTCTCAGCTACCAAGGAGGCTGAGGCCAGTGTACTTTTCCCCCGGGCAACAGAGCGAGGCTGTCTCAAAAAAAAAAACTAAAGGTTAAGAAATAGAGGTTTACAAATCATCTTGAGTGATGCCAAACATTGATCCATATTTTCTTCAGTAGTGTTAGGTATGTTCACATCGTGGTGAGAGAAGTCACCAAAACCTTTTCATTTTGCTAATCTGAAACTTCCATTACACAACTGCTCTCTCCCCCATCTCCCCTAGCTCCTATTAACCACCATGCTTCTACTTTGCTTCTATTAATTTGACTCCTTTAAACACCTCACAAGTGGAATCATACAGTATTTGTCTTTTTGATTGGCTTATTTTACCCACCAAAGTGTCCTCAAGGTTAATCCATATAGTAGCACATGACGTTATTTCCTTTCTTTTTATGGCTGAATAATATTCCATTGTATGTATATACAACATTTTGTGTATCCATTCATCCATCAATTGATTGCTTCTATCCCTTGGCCACTGTGAATAGAGCTGCTATGAACACTGGTGCACAGATTTCTTTGAGATTCAATCACTTTTTTTTTTTTTACCAAGAAGTGGGATTGCTGTATCTTATGGTAGTTCATTTTTTGGGGAACCTCCATACTGTTTTCCATAACAGTTTGGCCATTTTATAATCTCACCAACAGTGCACAACGGTTCCAGTGTCTCCACAGCCTTGCCAATGCTTACTTGGTTTTTTAAATCATGGCCATAATAATGGATGAAGTACTGTCATTTCAGTATTGACATGCATTTCATCTCTGCATTGCAATAATTATTTCTGATTAGTAATGTTAGGCATCTTTTCATGATTTCTGGCCTTTTGTACAGCTTTTTTAGAGAAATGTCTATCCAAGTCCTTTGCCCATTTTTAAATCAGGTTGATTTTTGTTATTGTTGTTGTCATAGGAGTTCTTTATATATTCTGGATATTAACGCTTTATCACATATATAATTTGCAAACATATCCTCCCATCCCGTAGGCTGCCTTTTTACTCTGTTGATTGTGACATTTGATGCACAAAAGATTTTAAGTTTGCTGTAAAGCTGTTTATTTCACTTTTGTTGCCTGTGTGGTTAGCGTCATATTCAAGAAATCATTACCAAGTCCAATGCCATCAAGCTTTTCCCCCATGCTTTCTTCTAGTTTTATCTCTTATGTATAGATCTCTAATCTATTTTCAGTTACTTTGATATGTGGTATATAAGGACCTAATTTCATTCTTTTGCATATGGATATCCAATTTTCCCCACACCATTTGTTGAAGAGACTGTTCTTTCTCTATTCGGTGATACTGACATCCTTGTCAAAGACCATTTGACCATATACAAGATTTATTTCTGGGCTCTCTATTCTATTCCATGGGTCTGTGTTTATGCCAGTACCAAACTGCTTTGATTATAATAGCTTTGTAATGTTTTCAAGTCAGGAAGTGAGTCCTAACATTTTTTTTTCAAAATTATTTTGGCTCCTCGGGGTCCCTTGAGATTCCATATAAACTTAAGGACAAATTGTTCTATTTCTGCAAAATATTCTATTTGGATTTTCATAGGGATTGTATTGAATGTGTAAATTACTTTGGACAGCATGGACATCTCATTATTAAATCTTCTAACTCACGAACAAGGGAAATCTTTCCACTTTTTGTGTCTAATTTCTTTTAGCAATGTTTTGTAGTTTTCAATTGTAGTCTTATACCTCCTTGGTTAAAGTCATTCCTAAGAATTTTATTCTGATACCATTGTTAATGGAACTGTTTTCTTAACTTTTCAGATTTTTCATTCTTAGTGCATGAAAGGCAACTGATTTTTCAACTTTGTTGAATTTCTTTATTGTAACAGCTTTTTTGAGGAAACTTTAGGGTGTACCTCAGCTTTTAAAGTGGTAAATGAAGAATACTTTTTAGACATGTATATTCAACTAACATGTATGTGCATGTAACCTACCAAGATTAACAGATGTGAGATTAATGAACTATCTTAGAGAATAAGGTGTCTTAGTCGGCTTAGCGTTACTATAACAGAATACCTTAAGACTCAACAGTTTGTAAAGAAAAGACGTTTATTTGGCTCAGTTCTACAGGCGGTACAAGAACGTGGCACTGGCATCTGTGTGGCTTCTGGTAAGGGCTTTTGTGCTATGTTAAAACGTGGTGGACAAGGTCAATGGGCAAGTGGGTACCTGCAAAGAGGGACCAAATCTAAGGGGTGTTCTAGCTTTGTAACAACCCATTCTCTAAGGAAGTAAAAGTCCATTCTTCCAAGAACTAATCTGTCTCACCACAGCAAGAACTCACTCACTACAACAGAAATGGCACCAAGCCATTCATGAGGGATCCACCCTTACCACCCAAACATCTCCCACTGGGGCCCCACCTCCCAACACTGCCACATTGGGGATCAGATTTCAACATGAGATTTGGTGCAAACAAGCCATATCCAAACCAAAGCACAAGGCCATATTTATCTTATTCAGAAATAATTCCAGCACATACATTTGTTTCATTTATTTTTCTGCCCCACTCTCCTTCCCCAACCTAATTTCAGAATTGATTGAATATAATCTTCTAAACATAGTATTTTTCTTCCCAGGTCCGCCAATTGGATCCTTTTACCATTTACACATTTGAGCTAATATACTGACCTAACTCCTCCTCCATTCCGCCAAAACATAGATACCAGGTACTCTGGCTAAATCTTTCACACCAATATATTCTAATTATAAGACATTAATTCCTCCCAATTCCATGAAGCTAACTCACAGGAAATTATCTTCAACAGCAAAATAGTAAGCACCAACATAAGCCTCATACCAACAAAGATGAAACAAAGCACCTGTGGAAACAGAAATTACATACCTTAAAATTTTACTCCAAAGACTATTGAGCTAAACCATTTAGTTTTATTGTGACATTTTTTTCTTCAAAGCAAAGAATAAGCAGCTCAGAAATTACAACAGAGCTAAGCCAAAATTCAGTGCATTACATAGGACTTCTCTTTCTAATTGAGCTTTCTTTCTCCCTCCTTCCTATCACTGCAGTACAAACTGTTATACATTATTTTTTATGATATAAACAAAAAGGTTAAGAAAGAACTAGTTAGGCCGTGTGTGGTGGCTCATGCCTGTAATCCTAGCACTCTGGGAGGCCGAGGCAGGAGGATTGTTTGAGCTCAGGAGTTCGAAACCAGCCTGAGCAAGAGCGAGACCCCGTCTCTACTAAAAATACAAAGAAATTAATCGGACAACTAAAAAGTATAGAAAAAATTAGCCAGGCATGGTGGCGCATGCCTGTAGTCCCAGCTACTCGGGAGGCTGAGGCAGAAGGATTGCTTAAGCCCAGGAGTCTGAGGTTGCTGTGAGGAGGCTGACGCCACGGCACTCACTCTAGCCAGGGCGACAAAGTGAGACTCTGCCTCAAAAAAAAAAAAAAAAAAAACCACAGGAAGTTGGCAAGAGTGTGAGGTTTTTTTCCTTATCAAGAGACCAAAATGCCAGAATGTTAAAACAGTCGACTCAAAATCTGGTCATCTGTTGAGGAGCAAAAGCAGATCTCCAGGGAGAGAAAATTGTCTTCTGTGTATTCCGGGTCCCTTCACTTGCCTGATGTGTCTCAGAAACACCTAGAGTTTTTTTAAACAAAATCATCAGCTTTGCCAGGTTACATATTTTGTTTAAAAGTGTAGTTATATCTAAGTTCATTCCAGTTTTTCATTTTAATAATGTGGGCATTATTAAATTTTGTGAAAGCTAATAGTAAAAAGCATCTGAGTAGAAAAGCTGTTTTTTCCCCTGTAAAAAGGCATACAACAAATTCTTGGTTATTTAGGGTAAAAGAAAAAAGAAAGCTGATGTTACACACGTGAAATCAAAGGTCATAAACATGATGGAGTTCAAGTCTGAGGAGCTTGCAAAGCTGTTGTTTAAACTGATAGTTACTGTAAGTAAATTAGAAACTGGCATGTGTATAAATTACTTGGTGTTGCACAGTATTCTGAGAAGTTCCTATGTGCAGTGCAGAATTGCATAAGCAGTATTAAATCATCACTAAAATTTTTCAGCCAATAAGAAAAACTCTTCTTCATAAATCTGATTTTTAGTGTATGCTTCCTTTTATCTTATGCTTTTTAATCTATATTGTATAAAAGTCATAAAAGTCCTTTCTATAACAAAAGTGGCCTTTATTGCTCAGAGTATTAAAGTGAACAATTGAGCAGTGCACTATGATGGGAAAACCGATATGAGACTGCAGAACCAATGCTGGAACGGAGGGTTTAGATTTGTGTTCGTGCCTCTCAGGGCGGCCCTTGGAGCAGGAGGTGGCAGAGGCATTTACAGCTACAGGAAACAGGGAGCAAAGGAATCTAAGGCAACCTTGGCCTCAGAAATTCAGGCCTGGCTGTATCATTTACAGGGAGATTTTTCTGAAGGGAAGAATCTCATTTCTGATTGGGGGGAGATAGTTTGTTAATTTTTTTTTTAACTTTTTGAAATTGAATTGCAAAATATCTACTACTTAGGCCTGGGCCAGACAGTTTCTTTAATGAGCTAGGCAGCTTCTTATTACTATAATAAGCCTTCTTTGATATTTGTTATTTTTTTTTTAATCAGTATCCAATGTTTTAAAGGGGCCAAAGATTAACTTTGCACTATTCCCTTTCAGTTATAGGCCACTGACTTTGTTTTTTTTTTTTTCAAGTTAGCAAGTCTCGCTTTCTTGCCTCCCTCCCTCCTCTTTTCCTTTTCATATACAACTTTTGAATCGTACTTGATTTTATAGAGATGGCACAGTACGTCAAGGTTGGGAGTCAGGTGTGGAGCACTATCTGAGGCTACCAGAAGGAATTGGTCACTTACACTCTCATCCAGCCATCCTTGTTTGCGTTGTCCTGTCCGTCAATAAATTGATAAGTAGGTTCCCCTTTCCTCCCATAAGTTTTTTTTTTTTAAATATAGGTAGGTAGGACCCTATCTAGAATGTTGTGTCATACTCATGTGTAATATCTTTTTCACTTATTATTTATCAAATTATGAAGTTGAGTATTTTGCTTGTACCATTCCAGTTCTACAATAGTTCATTATATAATTGAAGAAAAGATTTCTTCATGAGTAACTTTAACTATGAACATTTATGGAATTGAACATAGAAAATCTTTCGAGAACTTCAATTATAAGGGAGAAAAATGGTGTTTACTTTGATCTTTAAAAATCTGGCACCTCTTGACCTTTTAGTAACTTTCAGTATTTCTAAATTGCTCAAATTTTATAATAGAATAAATAGATTAGGGTTTTGAAATAGTCTTGATTTTCAAGCCAAAGATTTTGTAAGACCTTAAGTTTTATAGTCTAACCAACTTAACTGGTTATCTAAAAGAATATTCTTTGCATTTTTAAATTGCTGTTTTTGGAAAAGCTTTTAATTATCCATTTTATAAAATTTTATATTCATATTTGTCTGAAGTTCTAATTTTTCCAGTATATCTACATGAAATTATATATTTTAAAAACTCATTATTAGCAGCAAATATTAACTATTAAAATGGATTTGGGTGCTGTATACTTGTAATTAAAGCCTAGTAAAGTCTGAAGAATGGGTAAAATACACCTAAGGGTGCCTTTGTTTAAAAGACCAAATAAACATTTTGTGTTAAATAAATTAACAGATTGTTAGAGACTTCAACAAGAGTTATCATTTAATTGCAAATTCTTGTTATTTGAATGAAGTAACCCACATACTTGCTTTGTGCAAGAGGTGCACGCTGGAAAAGTTACATGTAAATAGAACTTTGTAAATCGTTTTACAATTGACTGGGTATCTGATGTGTTTTTGTTTAAAAGGGGGATTCCATGGTATAATAAAAATGATAAAAGAAAAAAATGTTTTGATAAAATGTTGCTCATGTTCTATTGTACTTTATATTTAACTCATGCTGCCATTAAAATAACATGAAATAATTTATGGAGTTTCATAAAATCTTACATTTTTTGGCGTGTTCCCAGGGCTGCCTCTCTCTTACTCTATAAAATCAAGAACCACTGTTAATCTCCCAGTAAATCCAAGGATCATGCTTTTTCTGGAGTCCATAGCCACTTCCATTTCTCTGCAAGTTCATTACTGTCCAACTTTATTCCTCTGTTACCACCATGCCCCACTAATTTTTTTATTTTTAGTAGAGACTGAGTCTTGCTTTTGCTCAGGCTGGTCTTGAACTCCTGGCCTCAAACAATCCTCCCACCTTGGCTTCCCAGAGTGTGTCAATATATTTTAATTGATGCAAAGAAATTAATTGGCCTCAAATCTTTCAGGGCTGGGTGCAGCAGCTCATGCCTGTAATCCCAGCACTTTGTAGGCCTGAGGCAGGAGGATAGCTGGAGGCCAGGAGTTTGAGATCAGCCAGAGCAACATTGTGAGACCCTATCTCTACAAAAAATAGAAAAATTAGCCAGACGTGGTGGGCATGCGCCAGTAGTCCCAGCTGCTTGGAAGGCTGAGGCAGGGGGATCACTTGAGCCCAGGAGTTTGAGTTTGCCTCTAGCTGGAGCAACAGAGTAAGACCCTGTCAAAAACAGGAAATAACCTTTCAAGTATTATAGTTTGTATATTCAGAGGGTAAGGCTTAAGCACAAGTTCTTCGTTCTTCTTGGTGGGATATATAGCAATTTTTAGGACTTTAAAATTCACCTTCACTCAAAAAAGAAATATAAGAAGTTATTGATTCAGGCAGGGCGCCGTGGCTCACGCCTGTAATCCTAGCACTCTGGGAGGCCGAGGCGGGCGGATTGTTTGAGCTCAGGAGTTCGAGACCAGCCTGAGCAAGAGCGAGACCCCGTCTCTACCAAAAATAGAAAGAAATTAATTGGACAGCTAAAAA
>CAUYSK010022086.1:0-13973 GCA_963575035.1 Avahi laniger | reverse complement strand
AAAAAAAAAAAAAAAAAAAAGAAGTAATAAGCTTGACCTTAAGACCTCTGTTTTTAGAAATGACTGAAACTGTGAGAGCAAGTTTGAGAAGGAGTATTTTTCTTAAATTATTATCTATAGTAGTGGCCACTTATGGATATTTTCTTATCATATACCACATAACTTATAATAGACAGAAACTCTAAGTAATGTCATAAATGAAACCATTTTCAAATTGTGAGAAAATTTATTCTGATTAAAAATGTATGATCACACGCCGGGCGCGGCGGCTCACGCTTGTAGTCCTAGCACTCTGGGAGGCCGACGTGGGCAGATTGTTTGAGCTCAGAAGTTCGAGACCAGTCTGAGCAAGAGCGAGACCCTGTCTCTACTAAAAATAGAAAGAAATTAATTGGACAGCTAAAAAATATAGAAAAAATTAGCTGGGCATGGTGGCGCATGCCTGTAGTCCCAACTACTCGGGAGGCTGAGGCAGTAGGATGGCTTGAGCCCAGGAGTCTGAGGTTGTTGTGAGCTAGGCTGACGCCATGGCACTCACTCTAGCCAGGGCAACAAAGTGAGACTCTGTCTCAAAAAAAAAAAAAAATGAACACAAAGCATGTGGGATGACCTTCAGTAATATATATATAAATTTACTGAACTTCAGTGAGAACTCATACTGTGAAAAACACTGAATGTAAGGAATGTCAGAACACATTTCCATTGAATTCAGTCCTTACCACACCATAGTGAATTTATATTGATGAGAAACTTTATGAATGTTAAGAATGTGAAAAAGTTGTTATTTGTGTGGACAATTTTGTTAACAGTGGAGAATTCATACTCATAAGAAATCCTATGAATATAAGACATATGGGAAGGTATTTAGAACTAATTGGCTTTGCTCTACAAATAAGAGTTCACACTGTTTATTAACTTGATGAATGTTATCAATGTGGAAGATATTGTGTGTGAGTAAGTCTGTCAATATCAGAGAATTCATACTGGTGAGAGACTTGATGAATATAAGAAATGTGGAAGGATGTTTAGAATGCAGTTTTTAATATATATTAGAGAACTCATACTGTTGAGAAGATTTATGAATATAAGAAATACAATAAAGCCTTCCTTGTATTTGGACAACTTACTCAACATCAGAGTATTCATGCAAGTCAGAAATTTCATGGATGTAGGGAATATAAAAATGTCTTTAAACCTAATTGAATTCTTCAGAAAATCAGATCATTCATATTGGTAATAAACTTTATAAATTTAAGGATTGTGGAAAAATCTCTCTTGTGTGTGGACAAATTGCTCAATATCAGAGAATCATACTAGTGAGAAACTTGATGAATGAAAGAAATATAAGAAGATGATTAGACATAATTCTATCATTATTGCCTATTAGAGAATTCATACTGGTGAGACTCTTTATGAATATAAGAAATGCAATAAAGCCTTCATGGTGTTTGGAAAATTTACTTAAAATAAGAATATGTTTTCAAAAACTCTATATATGGAGTAAAAATGGGAAAACCATTAGTGTGCATTGACAAGTCACTTGAGATCAGGGTATTTATATTGGTGAGAAGTTCTTTGAATGCAACAATGTGGGAAGGCTTTTAGATATAACTCAAAACTTACTGTATTTTAGTCAATTTTTACTGATATGAATCATTATGGATGAAAGGAATGTGAGAAAGCCTTTAGTCAAGGAAGCCATCCTAATATGCAAAAGAAAATTCATGCAGATGGAAAATCCTATGAATACAGTATAAAAACGTGGAGAGACTTTAATTTGTGGCTATGAAATTGCTCAATCTCAGAGAATTCATACAGGAGAGAACCCCTGTGAATGCAGGGTATGTGGGAAGACCTTCGTCTATATTAGAGATCTCAGTTTTTCCATCAAATAATTCATTTTGTCAAGAATAAATATTAAGCACATATGAAGGCCTTTACACAACATTCACGTACTTCTCAACACAAGAGAATTTACAATATAATTAAACTAAGAAAACATTCACTTTTTATGTCTGTCTTTTTAGAACACCAGAATATCTATCCCAGAAGAAATTTGGAGAATGTAGAAAGTCTTCATGCTTCCTTAAGCTTATATCTCACTAACCAGCACAATTTTACTAGGTAAAGTTTGCAACAACAGTGGTCACTTTGGAGCACATTTGCTATGGACTAGATTGCACATTATAGAGGCACCTTGGTACAAAAAGGAAATAGGTTTTATACTTCCCTGATGGTGTGTTTTCTTTAATTAGTATAAGTAATCTTACAACTCAAATTTGGACTGTAACGCATTAACTGTCATGTGAGTTGTATTTAACTCATGCTAGTTTTGAGCCTGGGGTCTCATGAAGCATAAGTAACTCACATTTCTCTTCACCTTGGGAGCCACGTGAACTATTTTAAAGTTGCATATAACTCACACATAAAAAACAATTAAAATAACAAATTTTTCATTAAATTAGAAAGGACCATTTTATTTTCAAAGTTTCTATTCTATTTTCATAATAAAACACTGTGGCCCCAAGGAAAATACATTTTTTTCTACTGTGGCAGTGTTAAAAATTTCCTAAGTATTTCCTTAGCTAAAGCCAATGAAAAATACAATAAACTTAGAACTGCCTCATTTGTGGATCCATGAAAACCTGTTCTACTTCTTTCTCTATCCTTCCTACTCATCTCTTGCCTCTCCTTCACACCCGGGATCTTGTTCAACCTCCATTGATTCCTTACCTTTACTCTTCCTTCTCCTTAACTTGAAGAACTACCTCAGTGGATGTTAAAGGTGATATTCTCATGTGGGGAAGACCACAACTTGTAGGCATGTTTAAATACCTGGGCCATTGTTTGGATTTCCCATATCCGAAAATGTCTATTGAGATGATCCTGTGGGTTTTATATTTTATTGATATGAAATATTACATTAATTGATTTTCAGATGTTAAAACAACATTGCATTTCCAAGGTAAATCACTATTACTCATGATGCACAATCCTTCAAAAATATCTCTGAACTCAGTGTATTGAATTGTATTTTGTTGAGTTTTTCTTTTTGTGTGTCTATATTCACAAGAGATATAGGTTCTATTCTTTTTCCTTCTGATTCTTTGCCTGGTTTTGGTACCAGGGTAATACCTTCCTCATAGAATGAGTTGGGAGAAATTCAAAATTTCCAACTTTTGGTTCTATTTATTTTCTCTATTGTTTTTGTATACTCTATTTCATCAGTGTCTGTTCTTATTATTTCCTTCATTTTGATTGCTTTGGGTTTATTTTGCTCTTTTCCCTCAAATGTCCTAAGGTGAAAACTTTGTTTATTGATTTGATACCTTTCTTTTTTTTGAATGTAGGAGTTTACAATTGTAATTTTCCCTCTAAGCACTGCTTTACTTGCCTCCCATTAGTTTTGGTATATTGTGCTACATTTGCTTTTACAACAAACTATTTTCCTACTTACCTTGAGATTTCTTCTTTTACCCAATAGCTACTTAGTAGTGTGTTGTTTATTTTCTACACATTTTTGTATTCACCAAATTTCTTTTTGTTATTAAATTACAATTTCCATTGTGATTGGAGAGCATCCTTTTATGAGTTCAATACTTATACATTTATTGAGGCTTGTTTTATGGCCTAGCGTAAGGTCAAAACTATAGGATGTTCCCTGTGCACCATAGGAGTTCTGCTGCTGCTGGAGGTAGCTCTCTATAGATGTCTGTTAGGTATAGCTAATATATAGTGTTGTTCAAGTCTTCAATTTCTTTGTTGATCTTCTGCATAGTTGTTCCATCTAGTGTTGATAAGGGCTATTGAAGTCTCTAATTATGATTGTTCAATTGTGTATTTCTCCCTTCAATTCTGTTAGCCTTTGCTTCATGTATTTTGGGGATCTGTTGTTAAGTATATATATGCTTATAATTTTTATAACTTTAAAATAGAGTGAGCCTTTTATCAATATAAATATCAATCTTCATTTCTAGGGACATTTTCATTTTTTTTTTTTTTTGAGACAGAGTCTCACAGTGTTGCCCGGGCTAGAGTGCCATGGCGTCATCCTAGCTCACAGCAACCTCAAACTCCTGGGCTCAAGCGATCCTCCTGCCTCAGCCTCCCGAGTAGCTGGGACTACAGGTATGTGCCACCATGCCCGGCTAATTTTTTCTATATATTTTTAGTTGTCCAATTAATTTCTTTTTAATTTTAGTAGAGATGGAGTCTCGCTCTTGCTCAGGCTGGTTTCAAACTCCTGAGCTCAAACAATCCGCCTGCCTCGGCCTCCCAGAGAGCTAGGATTACAGGCGTGAGCCACCACACCCAGCCAAGACAATTATTTTAAATTCTATGTCCATTAAATCCAATGACTAGGGTCTCTCAGGGATGATTTCTATCCATTTATTTCATTCCTTTAAATAAACTATGTTTTCCTATTTCTTTGTATGCCTTGTGTTTTTTTTCCTTGAAAATTGGACATTTTGCTATTACATGATAACTATGGAACTTAGATTATCTTTCTTTTCAAGAGTTTTTATTTTTAATTGTTGAAGGCTATAGTAGTTCTTTTGTTTTGAAACTTTTCCAAATGTTTTTTGCAAAGACTATTTCTTGTTGAAGTCTCTGTTCCTTTAGGTTGTGTTCACCTAATGTTTATACTGATTTCCTTGAATGTCAGGAATCAAAACAAAAAAATTCAAATGAGAGAGAGAGACAGACAGAGAGAACTCAATTCTTTGAGTCTTTGCAGATAGGCTATGTGCCGGGACACCTAGGGATCAGTCCAAGGTAAAAGCTTAAAGTCTTGCTGGGAATGCATGTGGCTTTCTAAATTCCTCCATACATGCGGCTGCTTTTGAATGTCCTAATTTCCCAAAGATCGTCCAGGTCTTAGATAGTCTATTATATGTCTCCACACATAATGTCTTGCTCCAGGTATCTGTGAGTTTGTTGTCACATTGTAGCTTTTACGGACAATGCCTGCGTCTTATAATACTGTTGCTATAATAGCATAACTGAGACTGGGTAGTTTATGAAGAAAAAGGGTTTATTTGACTCAGGATTCTGGTGGCTGGAAAGTTCAAGGTTGGGCATCTCCATCTAGCAATGGCCTCATGCTGCTTCAATTCATGATAAAAAATGGAAGGGGAGCTCGTGTGCAAAGAAATCACATGGCAAGAGAGAAAGCAGGGGGATTGAGTGTATGCCAAGCTTTTTTAAACATCTGGCTTTTGTGGGATCTAATGGAGCAATAACTCACTAACCTTGGAGAAAGGTTTAATCTATTCATGAAGGATCTGTCCCCATGACCCAAATATCTTCCACTAGGCCCCACCTCCCAACATTGTCACATTGGGGATCAAATTTCCGTATGAAGTTTGGAGGAGATGAACATCTCAAGGATAGAAGTCCACCACATTTTTCACCTGCACTTTGAGTTACACATACAAGCAAGCACCTTGCTTCATTACTTCAGGTGTCCCATAGACAGGTCCAAAAAATTTTGCAAATAAGTTGTGCTCTGCTCCCTCTTTCTAAGGAAGACAACTGGGAACTGGACTGCCACCTATTCAAGAAGAGTTTTGTTGCTGAGCTAGGGAAGGGGTGGGGCAAGGATGAGTAAAAATACCTGAAACCTTTCCTACAAATTTGAAGATTTTTTTTCTTGATTGTACATTTGCTTGGTTGCTGGAAATCTTTGACTGTTTCCCAGAGCTCCTACAAAGTTGATTTAGACTACTGCTTTTTTATGCTTCTGTGGGGGAACAAGAGCTTGGAGCTTCCTAGTCCATAATTTTGCTGAGTTCACTGCTCATTTTATAATCAAACTTTTTTTTTTTTTTTGAGACAGAGTCTCACTGTGTTGCCCGGGCTAGAGTGAGTGCCGTGGCTCAAACTTCTGGGCTCAAGCGATCCTTCTGCCTCAGCCTCCCGAGTAGCTGGGACTACAGGTAAGCGCCACCATGCCCGGCTAATTTTTTCTATATATTTTTAGTTGTCCAATTAATTTCTTTCAAATTTTTGTAGAGACGGAGTCTCATTCTTGCTCAGGCTGGTTTCCAACTCCTGAGCTCAAACAATCCGCCCGCCTCGGCCTCGCAGAGAGCTAGGATTACAGGCGTGAGCCACCGCGCCAGGCCCAAACTTTTTATTTGAGGTAATTGTAGGCTCACATGCAGTTATAAGAAATAATAATCCCCTGTATCCTTTACTCAATTTCCCTCAATGGAAATCTTGCAAAACTATAGTACAATAATATCACATGTAAAATATTGACATTGATACAATCAAGAAATAGAACATTTCTGTCACCACAAGGATCACTCATCTTGCCCTTTTATACCAACACCCACTTTCCTCTCACACCCACTTCTTTCTTAACCCCAGCAACCACTAATCAGTTGTCCATTCCTAGAATGTTGTTGTTTCAAGAATAATACATAAATCAAATCATATAATATGTAAACTTTTGGGATTAGTTTTTTCACTTAGCATACTTCTCTGGAAATTCATCCAGGTTGTTCTATATATCAAAAATTTGTTCCTATTTATTACTGAATAGAATTCCATTATATGGATGTTCTACTGTTTATTCTTCATTCACCCACTGAAGGATATCTGGGATGTTTTCATTTGTAATATTATGAATAAAGCTTTTATCAATATTTGTGTAAATGCAAGTTCTCATTTTGCTGGGGTAAGGGCCCAGGAGTGCAATTACTGTATCGTATGACAGGTCCATGTGTAGTTAGTTGTTTGTTTTTAGAAATTGCAATACTGTTTTCCAGAGTGGCTGTAGTATTTTACATTCTCATCAGCAATGTGTGAGTAATCCAGTTTCTCTGAATTTTCTCTAACATTTGGTGTTTTCACCATTTTTTATTTTAGTCATTCTGATAGGTATATAGTGATATCTCAGAGTAGGTTTAATTTGCATCCCTACTAACTACTGACATTAAAAGTATTTTCATGTGTTTTTCTGCCATTTTCATATTTTCTTTGGTGAAATGTCTCTTCATGTCTTTTACTGAGGTTCTAATTGGGCTATTTGCTTTTTTACTGTTGTGTCTTGAGTGTTCTTTACATATTGTGGATACAAGTTCTTTGTCAAATATGTGCTTGCAAACATTTTATCAAAAATTTTACTTTTTCTGGCTGGGTGCAGTGGCTCACATCTGTAATCCTAGCACTCTGGGAGGCCAAGGTGGGCGGATTGTTTGAGCTCAGGAGTTTGAGACCAGCCTAAGCAAGAGCGAGACCCCCATCTCTACCAAAAATAGAAAGAAATTAATTGGCAGCTAAAAATATATAGAAAAAATTAGCTGGGCATGGTGGCGCCTGCCTGTAGTCCCAGCTACTTGGGAGGCTGAGGCAGTAGGATTGCTTGAGCCCAGGAGACTGAGGTTGCTGTGAGCTAGGCTGACTCCACGGCACTCACTCTAGCCAGGGCAACAAAGTGAGACTCTGTCTCAAAAAAAAAAAAAATTTGCCGGGCGCGGTGGCTCACGCCTGTAATCGTAGCACTCTGGGAGGCTGAGGTGGGCGGATCGTTCTGAGCTCAGGAGTTCAAGACCAGCCTGAGCAAGAGCGAGACCCCATCTCTACCAAAAAATAGAAAGAAATTAATTGGACAGCTAAAAATATATCTAGAAAAAAAAAATTAGCCGGGCATGGTGGTTCATGCCTGTAGTCCCAGCTACTTGGGAGGCTGAGACAGTAGCATTGCCTGAGCCCAGGAGTTTGAGGTTGCTGTGAGCTAGGCTGACGCCACGGCACTCGCCCCAGGCAAGAGAGTGAGACTCTGTCTCAAAAAAAAAAAAAAATATTCGAAGTTGATAAAGGACAAGAGGTTAAAGCAAGGCAATGTAAATGAACAACAGATTTTTTTTTTTTTTAATAAAACTTGGAGAAGTAAAAAGAAAGCCCTGAAGCCTAAACCGCAGTGGACAGATTAAACATCAGATTACACATGACTGAACTGAGAAATACAACCTGGAAGAGATATATGAAAAAATTACTTGGAACGCAGCACAGAAATATCAACCGATAGAACATATCAAAGACAGGTTACGAGGCAGAGAGGGCAGATGGAAGAGATTCAGTATATGACGAGTAAAGGTGTTAGAAAATGACATCGTCCTGAGATTAAGAAACAGGCAATATTCCAAAGGATAGAATTTCCAGGATCAATCTGAAACAGGAATTCTCTACGTCTAGAGACAAAATGAACCTCAAGCAGGAGAAATAAAGGCAAATCAATAACCAGACACATCATAATGAAATTCCAGGACAGAAAGATGAAAAAACTCAAAAGCAACCAGAATAAATAAAATATTTGATACAAAAGGACAATAATTACAGGAGCAATACAATTCTCAATGGGAATGACAGAAGCCACCAAGCAGAGATTTACGTGTATTGCCTAGAGACAATTACTGCTACAATTCTATACTTAACACATTTTGGAGCAAGAGCAAGAAAAGAATAGTGTAGAGGACGTGTCAAGATTTATTATGAAGCTACAGAAATTCAAGGATGTAATTGTGGAATAATAATTGGAAAATTAGAGAATGAAAGTGCATGAAAAACCTTGAATCAGTTCCCACCTGTATGGAAGGATAGTCTCATCAGTGTTGATACAAATTAGTGGGGAAAGGATAAACTGGTAAATAAAAGCACTCCTGAAATGGTTATCCATAACAGGTAAACTGATTCACTTTTTGTAGGGTAAAAAGATCCCTATCTTACACCCTACAAAAAGTAAATCAGTTAAAATCTAGACAGATTAAAGGCCTAAATGTGAAAAGCAAAGATTTAAGAATTCAGAAGCAACCATAGGCGGAAATATTTATTTCCCTGGGATACAATAGATTTAATATATGAGACACAAAAAGAACAAATTATTTTAAAAGAACAGAAAGTAATTTGAATATACAAATGAAAATTAAAGAAACCCTCAACAAAGGGAAAAGCCAAGAATGTGACAACACTCTTTGGAACATATTCTATTCCAAATGATTATGATTAATATCCAGAATATAAGAATATAAATATACATGAATATATACAGAAACACATATGTAGATATAGCTGTATATCCATAGCTCCATCTATCTATCTGTATATATAAACACACACACGTACTCCAACAAATCAGTAGGAAAAGAAAAAAAATCTCCATAGAAAATACAAAGGGAAAAAAAAATAGCATGTAGAAGAAAGAAAACCCTGAATGGCTAACTACATATGAAAAGATGTCTTTTTACTTACAGTCAGGGAAGTTCAACTTAAAACAGCAATGAAACTCTGTCAAGATGGGCAAAAAGTTAAGTCTGACAGTACCAAGGTATTAAGCACCGAGGAAGACATGAAGTAAAAAGAGCTCCCCTGGCTCTATTGGAGTGAGTGGGGATTGAGGAACCCACTCTGGGACGCGGTCTGGAAGTGTCAGGACAGTTGAAGATGCGCTCAGCACACCAGCTGACCTTCTACTTGAGAGAAGCCCATTCCATGGGCACAGAGTCGCGGACCAGAATGTGCACAGTAACGCCCATGAATAATGGAAAACCAAAAACTACCCACTTTGGGATAACCAATAAGTAAAATGAATACAATATATTTACGGGTATTCCCAATTTAATAAAAAACGAAGGATGACCTTCAGCAGAATACTTAAGTTTTAAATATTCTTAGGAGATGAGGAAAATTGCAGACATTGTTTTCCAAGTGCGAAGCGGTTACACCTAAGTTTCAAGAATAATGAGAAATATCCCATGAATGAGTGGTTGATTTTTCTCTTTCATTCATTTCACTTTTTTCTGACTACGTGTAATATGTTTACATAGCAGCAAACACAGACTCCAGTAAGAAATGGTAGAGATCTTCCCATTTGATAATATGATTTTTGGGGGGAGTAGGGCCCCTGGACGTATGTTAGAACACATGAGCGTATGCTCACGTGCTTAAAGACATTCAGTCATGGCACTTAGGTGGCATTTAGAATTCCTAGCATTAGGTGCAGGTGTCTAAGTATCCATTTTTCCTGGATGTGACACACCTTTGCCCTGACCATATTTGTTTCTAGTATTCCGAAGTCATTCTCTTTCTTTGTTGTGGTCAGACTTTCTAGTCTCGACTTTGTATTCCTTTCTCTGAGTAATCCTGAAAGTTGGGGTAATTAAAATCACCGATGTTTCACACAGTATGAAGTAGTATAAAAGTCAATGTTCAGGGAAGCAAGTGTGAGGAAAGAACACAAGACCAACAGAGAGGAGAGAAGGTGCCAGCTGGTATGGGGCCCTTGCCCAGTTATTATTGCTTGAAAATAAAGAGAGTCACAATCCCATTGAAATGTGTTCCAGTAAATGCACCATTGATTTATGTATATATAGACACAACAACCACGTACACATAAGTCTATGTTATAGACCTATATCTATGTGCTATATGGCTCTTTCTCAGAAATAGATAAATAAATGAGATGTCTATAGATAGATAGAAAGATATTAGACAGAAGATCAATAGGTGATAGGTACATGTGACACACATACATAGACACAATTATTTAGCATGTATGTTTTACATCAAGTGACTTTCTAAGTATGCTATATTTGTTAATCTCATAATTAAATCTTCACAACAGCCATGAGGTTGTTACTCTTATAATACCTATCTTACTCAAAGCACCAATGACCCAAGAAGCAAGTCACCCAAGGTCCCACAGCTAGCAAGAAGTGAGCAGGTGATTTGAGTCCAGACAGCACGGTCTATAGCTTTCCCCAACCACAGTGCACTGTTGGAAGCTGCCGTCCATTTACACATTTCCTGAAGTGCCAGGTGGCACCTCAAGAGGAGGTGGATATCTATAGGAATGACGATAGAGGTCCGCCATATTGAATTCCAAGGTTAATTGTCAATGTATAAATTCAACATTCATCCTTGCCATTGCAGGTATTGAACCAAATCTCTTCCACACGACAGTTGCATTTTCACTTCCAAGCCATAAGAGGGAGTTGAAGGATCCTCTGAAGGTATGTGTTTCTCTCACTAGCGATGATACAGTTGTTGCAAAGGAAAAACTTTCGAATGCATCTAATCACCAAAGAGAAGCACTAATAGCCCTGGATCTATTTAAGTAGCTCCTGTATGGAACGTTCTTTATGTATTGAATATTTTAAACCCCATTATTATCATCATCATCTACAGCTACATTTATCATCATCCACAAGTAATGGAAAATGTTTTGCTCGCTCCCAAAGTGCTGTGTGCTCATTTCAGAACGTCCTGTGCTCTTAATGCATTTCATAATGATAGCTCCAACCTGTGATGGGGAACAGGGGCTTTGGAAGCCAGAAAGCCAGTATCTCATTGCAGGCTCTTCTTTAACTGGAGACATCCTTGTCTAGCTATCTTAAAATGGAACTCTGATACATGGAGCTCAAATTACCAAGACTTCGCTTAAGGCTATTCAAACCAAACGAAATGGCAATATGCTTTTTAAGACAATTATTGCACAAAATCAACTCTTTGTATTCTTGTATGAACAAACACGAAATGGAAAAATAAGACATTTTTTGATGCATTCAGACATTGACTTAACTAAGGAGCTTTAATACAAAAAGACAAAGAACAATTCATTACAATTTGAAGTAGATCCAGCCTATCTTAAGTTGGTAATCCAAACGAATCTCAATGGCAATTTGAGTGTGCCAAACATTGTCAGAAATTGTGACATCCTTGATTTGGGTTCCCTAGAAGCACACCTTGAGACAAGGATTTGGGTGCAAGTGATTTATTGATGAAAAAACCAGCCGCCTTCAGATCAAGAGGTCTTTGGCCATGGGATCCTTTGAGTGTGGAGGTAGAAGGTAAATTTTTGGAAAGACAAACCCACTGTCAACCAAGGGAAGCTCTCTAGAGGAGGTTTACTGTGAACTGTAAGTAGTGCCTATCTCCAACAGCCAACGTGCACCCACCCTTTAAAGAAGGTATTGGCTGGGCACAAAAACAGCAACTCCATGCACACTCTCTCCTGCAAGTAGAAAGCTCTTTAAGCATCCATTTGAAATAATATTCCTCTTCACACTGGGATTGGTGCTACATCCTGCTCAGAAATTTTAATGCGTTAAAATCACATTAGGTGATGCTTTATTATGCTGATCATAATTGTACACACTTAAGGTCACGGTTGCTAAATCTTTCACTTATATTCCAAGTGTAAGGTAAGGGTTTGCAAATAGAAGCGGGGGTTTTCCCCCTCAAGATTTATTGGTATGGTTTCCAAAGCCATGGTAGGTTTTGCACACGTATTTTCCTCACTTATAAATCCTAAAACTTAGCAAGAGCTGACACGTAGAATAATGATTTCTCAATGAGAAGCCGAACTGAATTTATTAGCAGGTTTTATAAATCAAGTGCAAAATGTATAGTTTAAACTTCAAAAAGCACAGATTTATGCATGCTTGCAATAAATCATGAGAATAAGTATCCACAAAGTATTTTTTTTGTGTGTGCTAACCTGGTCAATTGCTGGATAAATACTTCATGTGTTTTAATCCATTTCATATTCATAATTAGAACTCATTATTTCAGTAAATATCTGTCAATTTATGGCTACCCTAAATGCATGCACTCAGAGGAGTTTGGAAGCCTGCCTGTATATTAACAGTTACAGAGGATGGCTAATGCTATCTTCATGAGAATGAATGAAAGACATACAATAATAATACTGAATTCCATACTTAAAGGATAAGGCAGAATTTAAAGTAACTCAGTTTCCATTCTTAAAGAGACATCATTGGATAATAATTATATGGTAATAAGTCATAATTTATAATTGTATAATGTTTTATAATTGACTTAGCACTTTGTGCATGCTTCTTTATTTTATTCCAATGGTAGAAAATGGACGGGGTGCATATAATTTTTTTGCAAACAAACTGAAGAGAGCAAAACTCAGACACTCAATGCATTATCCAACACCACTGAGAATGTCTAGAGGTGAAGTCTCTTCTCCCCACGTCTTGGCATCCAGCCCTCCTCAGACAGCCACCCCATTGGGCTTTAGCATGGACCTGAATGTTAATTGCATGAAGGGCCACTTTGATTTCTCCCTTCAAAGTCTCTATATACACAAAGAATCACAGTAAAGGTTAAAATTCTGAAATTCCATTCCTTTACACCTTCGCCCATAATCATGGGAGGAGACCACATTCAAACAAACCACGGTCAGCCTTATGTAAATGGCCAATTGCCAGAGGGCATTGTCCAGGTCTCATATACTACAGAAGACACAGAGTAGCAGTCAAGCCCACAGACCCATCCCATTAGTTAGCCTTACAATTGTAGATCTGTTTCAATTTCCGTCATATAGTCATTAAAAAAAAAAAGAAAAAAATATTGACTTAATTTTCAATAATGGATTAAATACTTTGTTAATATTATTGAACATTACAGTAGCATTTGAAAATTTTAATCAGTGATTAATGTCATTATAGGAAAGCCCCATGCAGGAGAACTGCAAAGAAAAGATATTCAATATATTCTATAAATAATAAATTAACCATTGAAAAGGACAAAACAAGGAGAAGAAAAGTGGAAGTTGAAAATGCAAGCGTTAGGGGAATGTTGGAAAAGGTTAACAAAATAATTTCTTCATTCAGCCAACACTCTTGAGAGAAATGGGGACCCCAAAATAAATGTACAATTTTACAAATTTCATAATTTTTTAAAACACTGACAGGAAATAAATTGTATTGAATTTGTGGAGCTATAAATTGGTTCTATGAGAAAGCATTTCTATACACACTCACACAAACACACGCACCATTGAAAAAATACCTCTTGCATTCCAGTCACAATACAATGGTGTGTTAGTCTGCTCCGGCTATCGTAACGAAACTTCACTCAGCCTGAGGGGCTTCAACAACAGACGTTTGTTCTCTCACGTCCTGGAGGCTGGAAGTCCCAGATCAAGGTGTCTCAGG
>CAUYSK010022081.1:0-66273 GCA_963575035.1 Avahi laniger | reverse complement strand
CCCCACACCATCCCTTTGTGTGTGGACTAGATGTAAGAAACTGCTTTCCAAAGAATAGAGTAGGGAAAAGCAAAATAGTAACTTCATGGCATATAAGCCTGGCAGACACCACCTTAACCAAGTGATAAAGGTTAACATAACCAGTGATGGCAGGTAGATACCATGTAACCCTGATATGATGTGACAAAAAAGGCACTTTGCCTCAGTGGTAGTCTTTCCAAAAATCCATAATCCCAGTTAAAAAAAAAAATCAGACAAACCTGGCTTTGGACATTCTACTAGATACCTAGTCAATATTCCTCAAGACTGTCAAGGTCTTAAAAAAAAAAAAGGAAAGATTGAGCAACTGTCACAGACCAGAAAAGACTGGGGAGAGAGGATGGTGAAATGCAATGTGGTACTCTACATTGGATCTTGGAACAGAAATAGGACATTAATGGGAAATCTGGTGAAATTCAAATTAGGTCTGGAGTTTAGTAAACAAAAAAAACGTCCATCAGGAATAGAAACTCTATTCCCATGTTTAACTCAGAAAAAAAAATTCATGATTCCCTAGAAGCAGGTAATTCATCTTCTCAATATACAAATGGGAAAAGGGGGTAATAACCTCAGCAAACCCACAGAGGCAGTCCCTGTTACAATCCAAAGTAACTTGGAAAATTCGGTTCTCATACCGTGTGCATTAGAATCCTCTTGATAACCCTTGCGTAAGATATATTAGAAAAATAATACATTCCCTGCCATTCTCTCTTACACATGCCACAACTGGAATGCCAATTCAGCCTAAAACTATATTATATTAAGAAACTATATGCTTTACCTAATATAAATTTTTAAAAGCATCAAGTTGAATTAAATGAGATCTAAAACCATTCACATAATATCCGAGATGCTAGTACAGCTTTCATCCCTTTAAAGGACATAGTCAAGAGGTACAAAACTTCCAAGAAAAAAAATGAGTAACTGATTTTTACAAAAGAAAAAGTCATGTATAATCTTGCGTAATCATATCAATAGAGGTCTTCTTATAAGTTTACACTAATTAGCAGACCAATATTCTTGCATTTCAGTGGCACTATAAAAAACTTCCAAATTTAGAAACTTTTAGAAGACTGTCTCAGGGAGGAAGATACTGGAAAAAATGCTAGTACATTGTCTTTTGCTCAGATAATCCTTTATTTTATCCAAGCTGCTGCCCTCATTTTCTACCCTTTCCTTTCCTAATTCCTTAAATCTATCTTTCTCCCACTTCTAAAATCAGAGAGCATAATTAGAGGGCATGCGGCTCCACCTTTTATGGAAATAGCTATATTCCTTATTTGCATGTGTTTGGACCCATTGCCAGCTGTCCGTAAAAGCAAGAGGGTGACTATATCTCCTTGTTATCCAGACAGATTTTGTTCAAAGCCAAAGATTAGAACAGTGCAAATGGTAGAAAATAGCTTTTTTCTCTGAAAAAATAGAAGAGCAGTTTAAAGTGAATAGAAATTAGTAGATCGGTGAACTGGAAGAAAACGTTATTGCCTCTGAAATAGCCTTGCTCCCGCCCAACTTTGCATGACAATATTCAGTTTGCTATTATGCACCGTGACTTCCAGCCTGCTTTCCAGTCCAAATCGGTAAAGTTCCCTTCTCCGTGGTTGGATTTGTGGGGATGAAATGCACAATGCAACCAAACGTAGTTAAACCTTCCAGAGAGGACCTTTTTAAAAAAAAAAAAAATCTATGCAATTATTTCTGCCATTAACAGGTATAAAATGTCTTCTAACAAGAAAGTGCAAATCAGCAAATGTGCTTTTGAAATATGCAGCACAAGTTGCATATAAATAAGACATACTAGGAGTTTATCCGCTTCAGTTTTATAAAGCAGATGTCTGCTGTCCTAAGCAAATAGTTCAAGTTGTTTCCAAAATATGGAGGCAGAAAGCAATAGAGGTACCATTTACACACTCATTAGTTAGAGAGGAAATGCATCTGCTTTGGAAAATTGCTGCTCACTAAAAAGCAAGTTTCCCTAGCAACGGCTACATCACATAACTCTCAGACCTCTCCTAAGCTATGAAAAAAATTATAGAGAGATATATAAAAAGATTTTTATCAAATATTTTTTATTTTTGTCACGGGAACATTTCCTTTAAAACTCAGATATGCCTAGGGAAATTGAGACTTGCCTCACACATCCCACCCCCACCCCCACTCCTGAAAATTGAATGTATTAATATCTAGAATTTCCCCTCCTTTGGTAAGGAGGAGGTGGGTATCAAGGCAGGAGGTAGGCATTTCTGTTGTCATACCTCTTTCTGAAAGCTTTCATTATGCTGAAAAACATCCAAAATTCTCTCAAAGTTCATCTAAATACAGTGGGGGAATATCTTAATTTTTCCAGGAAAAAAAACTATAAAATATGTATTTTGGTCATGAGTATTGAAATATGTCTAAAAATAAAGTGGAACATATGAATTTGCTGGCATTTCTGGATTGTTCTGATATGTACGTGTTGTTTTAATTGAAATACTACTTGGGAATATAGCATATTTTTTCTCAGTGAATTGTTACATTGTAATATCATATTCGAATGAATTTAATTGCTGATTCCTGTCTTAAGGCCATAAATAATAGCTTGTTTGAAATGTCTCTTAATTGCACCAGGTAACATTCAGTACAGTTCATTTCTTCCTAAAGGGTCATTTTCAGTAGTGGACCTGAGACAGCAAGCGTAAGAGAACCAAGACAGTGGGGGCAGTCTCCATCCCATGATTTTCATGGTACTCTGAGATAGAAGAAAAGAAACGGAGCAACAGTACCTAGATTTAAATTCGAATACACCGTTCTGCAACAACCAAGATGACATTAGCAGAGGAAGAAGGAGCTGAGACAGTCTCGGCACCTGTTCTGTGCCATGCATTGCACCTGTATTTTCTCTTTGGTCCTCACATCAACCCCTTCAGGGATTATTAAAAGCCTTTTTCAAATGAGGGTTTTGAAACTCAGAGATAAAGTGACTTGGCCAGCGTCACATAGGAGTAGCAGCAGAACTGAGATCCGAACCCAAGTCTGTCTGAAACCAAAGCTTCAGCTCTTTCTGTGTCTCTTGTTCTGCCCCTTCGGCAGCAGGGGTTATGTTAGTCAGCTCTTCTTTTTTCACCCAGACTTCTCCTTGGCAGGGGTCACAAACGGCTGAGGCTTTGTTTTCTTCAGCCAAAACGGTTTTATTTTAAAATGTGAATTAACTGCCAAGCGGAAAGCCAGACGATTTCATATGAAATTCTGATTTGGGGCTTCTCCTTAAAAATAAAAGCATAAAAGGATCTGACAGCACCAGGATTCCCTCATGGCAACCACCAACCAGAGCCGAGGGAGGTCTGTGCTCTTCCTTCGGAGGTGACAGCCTCCAGGCTGCCCCAGCCTGTCACACACACGAAGTTAACTGCCCGGCTCCAATGGGCACACTTGCTTGCATCCCGGATGGATGGTATCAAACGAGGTCATCTAGTTCTCACAGAACAAAATTGTCTACGAGCAGGGCCAGTGCCCTACAACCTGGGAAAAAGCGTGGTGTGTGTGGCCGGGAGCTGTCAAACAGAAGGAAGGACATGAGACTGAAGAGCAAGATTAAACCTGGGGATTTGTTTGTGTTTCCTCATGATCTAATTGAGAAAAGATAATGGAAAAGATAAGATGTTTGAAAATTAATCAGAAAACATTTGTGAACCTGTCCCCCACTGAATCATGATGTTCCATGAATTTCAGCTAAGGAGATAAAAGGAGCACAGGTCCAAGAGTCTAAAAACTGGAATTTGTACCCACTCAGTTACTTGCTCACCCTGCGATCTATAAGCAGTAGGAAGCCTTAGTTGGCTTCCGGTCCCATATCTGTAAATGGAAAGAACTGTGCTATTGCATGGACCGGAGCCATGCAGGTAATGTTAACATCAATGAAGGCAGACCGTGGTGGAGCTGGGTCTAACCAGAGGACAAGGGGGCAGCCACTCCATTCCAGACCATTGTCGTGGGGGGGAATCGGGGCTCTGTGTTGCCAAATTGCCCCACTTTTCAGAGTAAGCAGAAATATGTGTGAGTCTCTGTGTGTGGTGTTTTAATTTGAAGCATCTGACTTGTTATTATAATATATTAAAAAAAATAATTAGAAATTTTTAAAACACCAGTTACATCAACCCTAGGCAGGTGAAATAAAGTGTCTCTGGGCTGCACTGGCCCTCAGACTCTCAGTTTTCTACCTCTGGACTGAACTCGATTTATCGTTAAAATTCTGCGATTTTCAGTACTGAGTAGTCATCTTTGGGAAGAAGAGAGGGATGTAGGTGGGTGTGTTTTCAGTGGAAAAGCTCAAGAAGATGAAACGTGTGGCATCTGCTAAGTGGCCCATCTCGCCATCCTCCTTGGAAGCTTGCATCTCACGATCGCGAAGCAGGAGATGTGGGCAGATGCACTGTGTGAGCATCACTCACAGAGACTGAGCTGAGATGCCGCTGGAAAGGGGAAAGGAAGCAGAAGGTGGAAATTATTCTCCAAAGAAGTATGAGAATCACACCACTTCCCAGGAAAGCCAACCAGGAAGTAGGTAAGGATATTTTTAAAACAGGTACTATGTGCTTTATGTCTCTCATGTAGTCCTGACATTTTTTAAGGTAGGTGCTGGCATTCCCCATCATTATAGCGACAACAATTTAGCATGCATCTTTTATTAAAAGTGATTTTAACACAGGTGCAGGGCAAAGTGATTTGTCTTATGCCTGCTCTTACCAGCACTGTAAGAGAGATTTTTTTTTTTATGGCCAACATACAGATAAGAAAATTAAGACTTTGGCTCCAAGTGCACAGCTAATTAATTAGCAGAAGGATTCGATGTGAAGTCTCTGCCTACACAGCATTTGCTCTTCACTCTTTTCTACTTCTCTGAGAAGTCAGGGACTGAATCGAGATTGCTCTGCCAGGAAGCAGAGTCCAGATCCCCCTGCAATGTTGAGTCCTCACAAGTTCTGGTTGCCTTTTCTGCTGTCTCTCCCTCAGCAGCACTGTGCCAGACACAAGTCCCCAGGGCGCAGTGCACCTGAAAACTGTGTTCCCAACTTGTTCCTTGAATTCACAAGCCTCTGTCCTTTGTTTTTCCTTTCTGGAAGACAGTGTACATGGTATGCATAATCCCTGGCTCCCCTAGACAGTGAAAGCAATACAAGGCTAAGATAACTAGACAACACTTAATAATCATGGTTTCTCTTTCTCCAGTAAGGCAAAAATATTAGAGTGTGAATGACACAGTATTTAATTTTAAAAAATCAAACAAGTATAAAACATCTGAAAAAGAGTGTTTATGCATTGAGTATATTTTCTATTCACTTTGCCACTTGCTTCCCGTGTGAGAAAAATATTATAGACACTATCTCCAAATATTAATACAAACAAAATCCAAAAACAAGCAAAGTGTAGAAACTTTTGAGCTAGGTAGAGTCTGTACCAACACTGACATCACTGAGTAGATACTACGTATCAGGCACTGTCCTAAGCTCTGTATACGTAGTATCTCATTTCATCCTCGCAACAGCCCAACTTTTCAGATGCAGACATTGAGATACAAAAAGACCAAGGAGCATGCTGAAAGTGGCATAGTTAGTAAGTGGCGGAGCCAGCATTCAAGCTCAGGCATGTGCTCCCCAAAACAATGCTGTAACGGCCTTGGCCTCTTGAAATTGGCAAGTGACAGAAAGCATCGCCTAATTTGGCCAAGTACATCATGATTTGCAGGATTTGAAGATTTCTCTTTTCTTTGGTTCTTTCCCATTCTCTAAAAGCACATGATTCACTTACAGTAAGATACTATATACGATGCTGTACTCTTGGTGTTTAAACTATACCTGTAGAAATCTTGTTAATTTATGTTAATTCTTACAAATCAGTAAGGCCCTATCGAATATAGTGAGTTGTTCAATAGTATACCAAACAGATGCTGAAAATCACAGACTCCGTGGACATTAGGGAGCTTAAAATTGCATATTTAATAAAGTGTTAACTTAATGGATATAGTACTAGCAAATCAGTGTAGGAACTTATATGAGACACAGGTACACAGTGTCTGCTTAAATATCTGTTCAATGAATGAATGAATGCTGGGTGTCTTAAAATTCACTTATTTATTGATTCAACAAATATTTATTCAGTCAGTGCCAACTATGAGCCAGGTACTGCTCTAAGTAATTGCAATGATGAGCAAAACAGATAAACGTCCCTGCCCTCATGAAGCTTATGTTCTGATAGAGAGAAACCAAAAATAAACACAGTAAATAAGATATTTAATGTTAGATAGTAAAAAAAAAAAAATACAGCAAAAGAAATGTACTGGGAAAGTTGGGGGTGGTTTGCAATTTGAGATAGGGTCACAAGGGAAGGGCATCCCTGACTGAAAAGAATCAATGCTGACCTTGGCAAAGGTTTTTAAACAATGCTACTAAACATTGAAACTTTTAGTTCTCTTATGTGTACAGGAAATTTAGCCAAATATATTCAATTAATATATTGGGTATATTTTTGTTTTTGTCAGGTATTTCTTATGTAAGATATGAGATATGATTTTTCTACACTTTTTCAGAATATGTTGTAGAAAATCACAAAGCATCACAGAAAAATAGGATACACCTGACAAATCACTAAAGACAGGTCTTGATCATTATTGTTTTGCTTATCTATATCAATGTCTGACAAATGGGCTACCGTTTTGAAACTGGATGTATCTCCAAATGAAATATAAATAAATAAGTAAAATCCCATCTGGAGCCTTCTTAAAAATAATCCACTCTTGCAGATTCTTGTTGTCCTTGTGTGACCCCTGTGCAGTCTGGGTAGCATGTGAGGTGGAGACTGTATGACATGGCCTGTCACCCACACACGATCGTCCTCACAGTCAGCAGAGCAAATCAGGATGCAAAGCCCTTATGGCCACCAAGCAGATAAATTAGTTTTGATTTTCTTTTCCCTGTCTCTCTAAAATGTGAAGACTCACTAATCAAAAACCATTTAGTGCTAAAGTGGAATGACTTTGCAATATCAAGGTCTTGAAAGTAGATGGTATGGAATTGGAGTTAAAATTCAGATTATCATTCAAGACACAACTATTTGCATCTAATTCTATATGAATGATGAAAAAAAGCCCTAATCACCTTTCCAAGGTTCTCCACCCTTATCAGTGCTTAGTAGTATGAAATCGCATAATTGTGCTCAGCAAAAGGTTTAAAGATTCTTTTACTTAATTTTTATTATCATTTTATTTGTCCACAAACTTTTATCCAGCTTTTGGTCCATGAACTTGTCTTCATTTGTTCATTGCTTCCTACAACATGTATCCATTTTAAAAATAAATATTTGAAATTATTTTGCTTTTTAAAACCTGCTAAGCATTAGTCAATGTTTCACCCCTTGTCACATTTCACTTATTTATCTGAAATATACTATAAATTCACTTTCACACACAATATGTGATTGCAACATGATAACTGAAAATATTCAACGTAGGCCTTTAAAAATATATCTCAAACTTATTTATCCGACCATTAAGCCTTCTAAATCCATTTGAATAAAGATCATGTATTTAATATTTAGGAAATCTATAAAGTTATCATTATAATCAGACACAAATGCATTAGAAGTGAAACCACTCAAGTATTCAGCCCTCAGTCCTGCAGCTCTATTCAAGATGCTTCACTCCAGCCTAATAACTAAATGTCACAGTTCCATGCCAAACGCATCAAGGACTTTCCTGGCACCAATGTGCCTATTGCAGAATGAGCAATATTTCAGCGTCATCAGAATTAACCATCCACTAAATTCAATTTAATAAGGCCGCATATTCCTCAGTGTTTCACCTTCATGCACAATTTATTATAATTTCATATAAAAAGCTAAAAGCTCAGAGCGTGCGTTCGCTATCATACTCCTAAAAAGAAAGCCCTTCTCCAGAGCAATTTTAGACACTGGATAGCAACTCACACTGTAATTGGGTGTCTTCTCAGAGCGTCTGACAAGAGCTCACATTGAAAAAGAGATTAAAGACAAAATGTCAGGGCTTCTGATTGTGAGAAATTCTCCTTCAGGCCTTCAGCAACATGATGAGAAGCCTCAAACAAGGACTCCCAGGGCCTTTCTGAATGAGTCACTGTCCCTGGCTCTCTGGAGCTCCCCACACACGCTGATGGAACCAGGGAAGACAGTAACTTCCTTGTTTCATTTTTTTCTTATTTTTTTTTTAATTTCAGAATATTATGGGGGTACAAACATTTTGGTTACAGGTATTGCCTTTGCACTGCCCGAGCCAGAACTGTAAGAGTGTCCATCCCCCAGACGGTGCGCTCCCATTAGTTGTGAATTTGTCTAGCCCCTCCCCCCACCTGCCCAGCACCGATGAGTATTTCTTCTAAGTGTGCACCAAAGTGTTGATCGGTTAGTACCAATTTCAAAGTTAGATTGGAAATGCACCTAATCTGCATTAGATCTTTTCTTAACTTTTATTTTTCTTTCTTTCTTCTGTTGTACAAGAAAAAAACCCCATAGACCCTGCAGTGCACACAGAAATTGAGAAAGAAAGTAAAGAAGCAAAGTGTAAGTGGGGACTATCAGATAAAATCTAACACAGGTATTAGAAACATTAACAAGGACATCAGGCGCCCCTGCTGCATCATTTTGCTGGCCTCTAGTTAAAATAGTGCATGTCGAGTTATTTTAAATTCAGGATAAAGGCAAGCTTGAGACTTTATAGGAAGGTCCTAGTTAGATGGAGGTGACACAGATACAAAATTTCCACGTTTAGAAAACAAGAGCCTTAGGGATGGGGGAGGGGAACTGAATCGTCCCCATGCTGGTCTAATTCATTAGGTCCCTCACTTGTCGCCAGCTAAATATGCTGGCTGTGTGCTCACCTTATAAAAGGGCTTCTGTTTCTCACTGGAAAAGCAGAACCCAATCGCAGGAGTGTTGTTTTCTCAGCAGTACCAGTGTGCAAACAAGTATTTACATGGGCAAAGGCAGCGCCTCTCTCAGCCAGGTTCCCAGCAGGGCTGACGTGGTGTTATGGTACTCCCCTAGTCCTGCACACTGAACAATAACTCGAATACATCACAAGATCGCTGTCAGTCCTCCGTGGTTAAATGGGTCTTTATTTTTAGAGAACAATGGGAATTATAGGAAACTGGAAGCCTTACATCGCAGAACTATAAATAGTTGCTGTTAAATGCTGCCCTATGTTTTTGTTTTTCGATCTTAACTGAAGTCGATATCTGAGATGGTTTGGACAGTTTACGGTGCCCCAGTGATGTCATCTAGATGATTAAGGACCTATTTAGTTTTCCAATCAGACAAATCACCAGCTCTCAACAGAAATTTTAATCAGAAGGATTGCTTGCTGTGCTGAGATCGTCCCCAGCGAACAGAACATTCCTGACCTTTCCTCCACAGGAAATTTAAATTTGTATCATTTGGATGGTCAGGATTCTGCCATTTCCCTGCGGATGGAGATTAGAGATGAACTTTCAGGTTCAGTCACACATTAAAAACACAAACACATAAGCTGTGAAAAGCCAGAAGCAGAATGTCTTTCCCCTGATCCAAAGGTCACTGCTGTTTTCTCTCATTCATTCCACCTGACCACAGGTTCCTATGCTTACTGCCCCCATTTAGGGGACTCAGCCTGGAAAACAGCCATACTAATGGGTCCTCACTATGGTCGCTGCGTCAGGAGTATCTACTATATTTAACTTTTCTCTCTCCTTTGTACGTTAAAGGAAAAATGATTTCCCTTGTGACAGGAGAGACCTAAAATGACATTTTAAAAAATTGTGTAAATGAGGTTATATTTATCAGAATAGTTCTCGTTTGGTCTAGAAAGTTCCTGACTTCTCTTACCAAGGGAAAAAGAAAAAAAAAATCCTAGGTAAAGATTTCTTAGAGAAACCTGTTGCTCTCAAACTAAGCAATTTCAGGGCACAAACTCATAAAACTGCTGTTTCAGCAAATATTAAGTAAGTAGATTAGGGAATCACACAAAAAACAGATCCCTTACCCCAATCGAGTCAATAAAAAATCACGTAGAAAAGAACAGGAAAGCTGGTTACCATGATCTCTAATATTAAATTTGTAATTATTTTTGTATTTTCAAAACCGTATTCATAAATTGATGTAATTATGAAACAACAATCCCTAGGATCCTACACCAATCCATTTAATGACTTAGGACTAAGAGGGGAAAAGTTGGAAGGTCTTAGCCTAGAATTACACCAAAACATGAAGCAGATTTAATAACTAAAAGACTCAGCATTAAAGTTTTACTACATCTTACTTAAAAGGTTCTATGTGAAACCAAGGTAAGCCTACATTTCTACCTCAACACTTACCCTCTAAATTACTTTTCAATTTAATTTACTTAGCTAAACTATAATATCTGATTTCAAAGAGCATGTATATTTAATTATCACTACATATCAGGGAACATTAAAAAATATTTTAAAAGTCTAACCGGTTGTAACTAACCTGTACGTCTAGACCGGGAAGCAATTGTGATGTGCTTTCTAAAATGTATGTATATAAATTATATAATTTCATTAATTTTACAATCCGTGTAAAGGATGCTTTGTAGTTTATCCGTGGAAGGGCAAGAGATTTTTCTTTCTTTGTTATTAAAGAAATTTAAATCAGTGAGCTAGACGCTGTTTTACCTTTATAGGCAGATCTGATTATGCATTATTTTTATGAATTGCTATCACCATTAAAATGAAGTATAAATATGAGAGAGAGGAAAATTATTTCAAAATTCAGCTAGAAGCAAATGCCCAGTGGCTTGACACTTTTCTTGGAAGCTTGATTTAGATCTGACATCAGCCATACCACTTCGGTTGCACAACATCAAATACGAAAGATATCTTGAGAGAATCACTTGTTCTTCAAATCAGGAAAAAATCCTCAAAATTATTTTTGAACTGAGTTTTCATGGTCTATGACATGCCATGGCATTTTTTTAATGATAAGAAAAGCCGATAAAAATGAGTGATGCAAACACCCTTTATTACTTGTCAAAGGTCTGTTTCTTTATTCGAAGTAAGCTGGAAAAAGCGGAGTAACCATTGCACCAGACACTATGCCAAGTGATTACCTGTAAACTTAGCTTACATTCGCCATGATAAACTTAAACACTGAGTCTCAAGGACAGTAGCTGAAAGTCATACAGCTAAGAGTGTCTGTGCCAGGGATCAAGCCCAGAACTCAAACCCAGGTCTTATCTGATTTCAAGGCCCATGTTCTTTCAATTAGCATATTCTGCTTGGTTTTAGATTGGCCTGGCTCCCTCCAGTCACGCTGCTTTCAGTGTGATAATGAACCTTAGCAGTGCTGAATAACAGAACTGCGTGCAGGCCAAAGATAACCGCTTCCCTAAACTCACATTGCTCTTTCTTGGGAGGTTTTCTGCCACAGCCCTGCTCTGGGAATTCAGGGTAGGACTCTGGTTTTTCTTGGAGTGGCTATAAGAAGTGCTCAAGCTAAACAGTGCGTGCAAAGAGATTTTAAAGTCATTCCAGCATAATTGTCTTAGTCGACAAAATCCAACTTCAATGCAATCAAACTTTTCAGAAGAAAAGATCGTGTGAGAGATAAACAAATTGAAGCATGAGGTCAGGCTTTCATTATGGTGCTCCGGATCCTATCACCTTGCTCTAATTCTTGCATATTTCAGCAGTCTCGTTTTTTTCTGACTTCACAGAAATAACAAGACATTTTAAAAATCCCAAGATGGTTACAAAAGCACTGTTAACACACACTGTGCATCCACATATAGCCCACGGCACTGAGAACAGTGAGATAAACTTGGAAATCTGCAATTGAAAACTTATTTTTAAATCTAAACCAGGTGATAATTTAAAAACGGGGAGGAGGTGACTGTTCCTGAACCAACTTGGATTTTTTTCTTAGTTTCCATATTGTTTGCATTGCTCCTTTCATTTCTGACACTATTGGTGCAGTAAGGATTTGAACAAATCTAGAGCAATTACCCTCAAACCCTCATATGTAGGCCGACTTGATTGTACTGAGACCTCTTAACTATAGACCTTTACAATATCACGTAATATTATTTATTTGTAAAGATTCTTTATCTCCTTTTAGAACAGTAATTTCAGTTTCTTTCTTGAATCATACATCAATGATAGTACATAACTATTATCAAGTTGTCAATCCAATGATAAAACTGTCATGACAACCCAACTCCATGATACCTTTGGTTATATTTACACAAAACGAAGAGCATACAATACTTAACCCAGGGAAAACTCAAAGGCGTTCTGACCACTAACTGTCATCTTTAAGAGCCATCTACTACCTAATGCCAAAAGCATTCTGTGCATATAGTAGGTTCTCAATACATCATCTGAATAAATCTAAGCACTTTAACCTAGGAACTGGTCAAAGGAAAAATATATATGTTCTATAATAGAAATTGACTTCAAAACAAAACACTGATAGAATGAATGTAAGCATGGCATCTATTAACCTGCAGGCCTTAAGAAGGAGAAACCAGGCTTCCCGGGTGTGCTAATACGAAGGCTGTGAATGGGCAGTTGTTTATTGTACAGCCCACAAAACGAGACTCGTTAGTGCAAGTTTTTGACAGAGCAACCAATCACATAGAGGGTTGTTATAAGCCATGATTGCACAGCTAAATTTGTATGAATGGAATGCTCCTTTGAAAAGCTTTTAGGTACAAAATGTTTTGTGAAAATTTCTGTAATTCCAAAAACATCCAATCACACGCTCACAAAGCCCTCCTCCACCCCAATTTTCCACTGCCTCCACTGTTTTTATTAAAACTAGCAGCTACAGAGGTGTAGTGAATGCAGATTTAAACCAGACAGGCTATTTTCCACTTGCAACCAAATAAATATTAATTTTTAAAAAAATTTTTGCCATTTGTCCATCTTTTAGCTATATCATGATGCCTTAAAGGGAAGTATTAATATCATTTTGAGACTGTCAAAACGAAGAATTTCACTGTTGTGCATAAAAAAGACAAATTTGTTTTTACTTCAGAAGCTATGAAAAAGTAAGCTGTACTAGTCACAGGAGATTTTTGGAAACAAAGATCAACAGATAGTCAATATATTTCTTTATGAAAAATGAAGACAAGCTGAATTCCCAACAGTCTTTGTTAGAATCAGTTTACACAGTGGCTACACGACAAATAGGGGCATTGTTAGCAACTCAAGAAAACTCCAGCATAAATAACTGAAAATTTTCCCTCTGGGTTCTCAATTTACCCTAGGCAAAAACAAAAAAACACACACTAGAAACCAGATTAGGCATTGAAATGACAGCAAAACAGGTCTGATGGAGAGATGTAAACATGTAGGTTATGGTACACAGACTAAAAAAAACCAGAAATATTTTTCTCCGTAAGAAGACTAAGGAAATGATGAAAAATGAATCCCTTTTCAAATTAAGTAAAAGTAATATGAGTGCCTTACAACTAATTAGCTGTAGGTAACTGCCGCAAAGTTAACTATAGCAAATAATTGTTTCCAAGGTGCATTACACGCCCCAGTTTGATGAGCGCTGGCTAGTCCTAAGGATGGAGAGCACAATGTATGGGTTACTGGAAAAATGCTCCTTGGCCCACATCTAACCCAGTGCCTTAAACGCTGTGACAGCCAGAGCAGGCGGGGCCCAGGGAGGGTTGGGGTCAACTTTGTCTCTTAGAATTTGTGGCAGCATCAGGAAAAAGTGGAAGGAGTAGGTGAGGGAGAAGAGGAAAAAGCCACTTTCCAGACATACTTTATGTCGTTCATGTTATTTATCCTTTTTTTGCCAAAATTTCTGACAACAAAGTCTCATGTTTTACTCCTTCCCTGCCCAGTACAGTACAGTGTAGTATAATATAGTATAATAACTATATGAAACTTTTTTACCTGTCAGTGCAAGAGAATCGAATCAACCTCTGGAGAGGCATATTCTATATGGGTGTCATGGGCCAAAGAATAAGATTAGGAATTTTGCTAATCCTCTAAAGAAAGGTGTTCAAATGGTCAGAGATGGATGCCTGAAAGAACTGCATAATAAGAAGTAGAAAGCTCTGCAGGGTAAAGAGGTATTATGCTCTTAAAAAACATGACTGAAAACCATTGCCAAGAACACAACCTCACTTGAGGCACAAGTAATGGATTCTGCCAATGGGATATTCAGCGAATGTTTCACTACATGGTTCAGAAGTTCCCTACCTAAAAATACAACGAGTGCACGAGAAAAGATTTGCAGATACAAACCTTAGAAACCTACTGAGAAAGGGGGTTCTGTTCTAGTATCTTTTATTTCCCAAATGTATCAAATCCTTAAAATAGGAACCAGAAAGCAAATTCAAGAAATTAAAGAATTATTGCACTGGATAGAAAATTACTAGCAAAGATATGTGGAATAAGAATCAAAATAAAACTGTCTATAAGTATCAAAAAATGGTCATTTTTTAATCTTACTAAATCTCAAGCCTATGTTCAAATATTAAATAAAATAAAATTCCAAGAAGGTAAACTTGACTCAATGAGAAGAATTTTTATGTTATAATGGATTGTTGTGTCATATTTATGTTTATGTTGTAAATGGCCATTTAGATCAGAGGCTTCCAATCTCTTATGGTCATGAGATTTAAAAAGAGTTTAAAAAATTGGGTTGATATCTCCAATACATGTATGTTTACTTACATATCTTATGTATTTACTGCTACACTAGTAAACTAAATAGATGAGGCATAAAACAAATAAAAAATGTAAAAGAGCAAGGTAAAAAAATACTTTGTAAGAAGATCTAATATTTTCTTCCCACACCCAAGTGGATCATTTTTACATCCCTCAGGATGTCAACAGCCCACCTTAGAACACAGAATTTTAGGTCATTAATTGGGTGTGAGGGACAGCATATATTCACACAGCACATATACACACATTTTATTTTATCCAAAATACTTAAATTTTAAATGCAGTGCTTTTATTTTACTATCTAGAAGTTTTTTAAAGCAGTCGTGGGGAGAATAAAAACACAGCAAATCAGGAGTTTCAGATTCTGGTTTTATTACTGCCAATGGCTGTACTTTATTCAGCAACAACTATGTGACAGGCATTTTACATTACATACATTATATCTAATTCTCCTAAGAACTGTAGAGTAGAAATTATTATTTCTATTTTATAAAAAAATGAAATTAAAGCTCATGTTAATTAGCCATATCTTACAAAAAAGTGTTGGTGCCAGGGCGGGTGAGACTTTATCTTTAAAACCACAAAATCAAAGTTGGGTGCAGTGACACACACCTGTAGTCCCAGCTACTTCGGAGGCTGAGGCAGGAGGACCACTTGAGCCCAGGAGTTTGAGGCCAACTTGGGCAACGAAGCAAGATTTCCCATTCACCATCTCTAAAAATTAACTAAATAAATAAAACCACAAAATCAAAATGGTCACAATCACAGGACACTTTATGAGAAGGGCCAAACATATTAGCTTTTTCAGTATTTTATTTATAGCTGGCTCCTTAAAGGAAAGAGAGAGAAACTGAGAAATGAGTTGCTGGCTTCTAAAAATTACTTTAGATTAAAAAAAAAAAAAAGCCCCCAGGCATATCCACTTGCTCCTTCTTCAGTCCACCACCGACTCCCCAGCAAACAGTCCTTTGAAGTCTTAGAAAGAGGCCTGCAGAGGAGAACTCTGGGAGTGGCTAGTGACTAGACACAGTAGGCTCAGGGTAATGGAGTCATCAGAAACCTTAGAGCCTCATGAGCACTGTTTCCCAGAACAACATCCTCTAATCTCAAAAGAGAACTTGTGGAGTTTTGGCATTCTATTCTGCACAAAGAACAAGATCAGTGGAGAGAAAGTTGGATTTCCTCTCCAGTCTTCTCACCAGGCTGATTTTGCAGTGGAGCACTGCTGACTTCCTCTCAGGACCCAGAGTTTGCAGCCGTGTTCCCAAGTAGGGCCCAAAAGTGGGCCCTAGGTCCCCAAAGCTTATTTGTCTTCCAAACACAGGTGAAACTAATACCTGTGCAAAGCGCCAGAGACCCACAAAAGGTGAGAGGCTCCTTGAGGCTGGGGAAGGTACTTGAAGGTAAAAAGATTGTTGGATTAGGAGAAATGCTGATGGTAAAATTTTGTTTGGGAGTTTCAGTATCCTGATTGGAAATTTCACTGTTGAATTTCACTGGTGAATTCTTCACCAGCAAACGTGGGTCAAACTACGGTAATGACTTGACATGATTTCCTTTCGTGAGGATTTTTAGAAACATAAGTGACAGACACACTTCTGTCCAGGTTGGTTTACACAGGAAGAAAGGCAGATTGGATGAAACCTGAAGACTTTTCCGGCTTTATATTTCCATATAAGTATTCTTTTCTGCCTGGGAGGCCCTCACCCCTCCTACCCACTTGGCAAACTCCCCTTCACCTTCCAGGCTCAAGCGTAACTTCCCTGGTGAAGTTTTCCCCACACATAAAGTGGAATTAGGAACTTTCTCCTTTGGGTGCTCAAAAAAATCTTAAATCTATGTTTCTTGAGAAGCACTTATTTTAAAATTTAACTATTTGCTCTTGACTATGGCTTCTCGGTCTTACCCACCTTGTAACCCCATAACTTCTCCCTGAGGCTGACACATAATAATATTAATATATCATAATACCACAACAAATATTTGGTGGATGAATAAATAAAGGTTGAATCCATGGATTTTAAAGAGCATCAATTCCTACAGATAAACTGAAGTACTTTGGTCTCAGTGGTTCTATTTCAAACAAGGATTTGTTTTTATACATTTTTATATCAAATCCATCACAGCTCTCTGAGCATTCCAGTCGCAGCCTCCTAATGTCACTACATCTGGTTGCCAATACACAAAGGAGTCTCTTTCATTACTAATTGGGCTATAAATCTAGCATAACACAAATGAGGTAGATTTTACAACTTTTCTATTCACAAATTAGGAACCATTATCATTTGTAGTATTTCTTATGGTTTCTCCACAGAGTGACCTGGCTTGGTGGGGAAAGTCATGCTTCCAGTGGTTTATTTTCTGGTATCTATCCCAGTCAAGAGGCTCTTAAAAAAAGAAAAAAAAATAAAAATAAAAAAAATAAAGGAAATTGAAAGAAAATCAGAAGGAAAACAAACAAACAAAAAACCCACCATCCCCATCTATTTCACTTTGAGAGCTTATCCCAGTAAACATCTAAGAAATGAATTTCTGGGTGGGGAGGTGGGGTGGAAGATAGTTAGGCAATGTTGTACCACATGAAATATAATATGCTCTTCTTCCCTAAAAAAAGGCCAATTCGTCATGTTTAATATATTTTTTTTAACTATGGCTGGATTACCTTACCTAGCCTACCACTAAAGAGTATTTTAATCCTATAGATATCCTAATCCCTTAAATTTGTCCTTGTAACTGCATTAAAATCTTATTAGATGAGCATGACACTAAAAGTATGTGCAACATTACAAAAAGAATAACATTACCCAAATTTTATAAGTATTAGAAATCTACCAACTAATCCAATATACTTGATCATTTCAAAAGATAATCTATATTAGGGAACTTCTTGAGCAAAACACTTCCCATATAATTTTACGTCTTATACAAATTATAAGAATACACATTTTTAAATGTGCTTCTGACCTTAAATAAATAAGTAAACCTCTCTCTGTCACCTGCACCCTATCCTGCTCCAGAATAAAGGGAATAGCAGTGCCAGGGGGGGAAAAAAAAATCACGAAAATATCCATTTATTTCTTGATTCCCTCATAGCTCTCTCCTCCCGGACTGCCAGCTCTAACGCCTCAGTTCTTTATCCCTCCACCTTAACTCTTCTCTTCTAGAAAGTGGGTCAGTTCACCTCAGCAGGCTACCAAGGAGACAGATAACATCCGAACATCATTGGCATGCCCTGATGCTTCTCAGATTCAATTATTTTGTTAAGATTTTGCCTTCCCCATATTTTCATCTCTCCAGACTTCCCTATGAAGGCACTTTTGAGAAAAATATCTTTATACTTCAACTTTTATACAGATCAGCAATGTCAGTAAGCACATTCAATAAGCCGGCTAGGCTGAAAGAAAATTGAACAAGATTGTTCGTTCTCAGATTTCAGTTCCACAGGATTTAAGCTCCCCTCTCTTATATTACTATTTATTCTACAAAACATTCACTTGATATGCGACTTTATGCTATCTTCTCCCTCTCCCCAATTAATAGGCATGTCCTTGAACCCTTCTGTCCCCAGAGTGCCTGCAGGTGCTCAGTAGATGCCATGTGAGTGACAGTGTGGGATCATTCTCCTGTCCTCTGGCTGGAAGGCAGGATCCAAAATGGTCTACTCAAAAACATTCAGACCATTTTTCAATTCACACTGTAACCTGTCGGAGAGAGTTTGGGTATGTGGTGGGTAAAGAAGTTTTACCTCCTGGGTAGCAATGCTGATCAGTTCGGTAGCAGCTGCCTAAAATGCCAGGTTATAAAGAGTTCACTCTGGACTCCGCTCTGATGGATTAGTGATGTCTGCCACATGCATGGGTGAGGAACACGTGGTACACATGCTTGGTATTTGCCATCCCAGCTTCAACCACTTAGCCAAAATCGAAATTTCATGAACTTCAGAACTTCTTACTGCATCAATTCCTTTTCCTAAGTGAAGCATTAAGCCAGGGATAGAAGATTCAAAGTCTTCCAAATATATATTTCACGTGTAATCCTTTTACATAAAAGTTTGGTGAAGAATATCCTTCCTGGTGAATCAGACGAAAGGTCAATTTCATGAACCCACTGTTCCCTCCTCTTTCCACTGGCACACAGTAAGAATCCTTTCTTGAGAGCATTCAGAAGAAACTTTGAAAGTGCCACTAGGTTTTCTACCATAGCAAAAGCATCAAAGCTCTTTGTTCCAGAAGCGACCCCAGCCAGGATCGCTTAAGGATTCCACTGACTATATACGGCTACTCTCTTCCATTACAGTAGATGCCGAGTTCCCTTTTCTCATCCTGTGCTCTCCCATAAATCTGTACATCAAACATAACCCCAAGATCAAGGGTGATGATGTTCAGATTTGGTTTCAGACTTTTTCTCTGAAACCATTTAATAAAACCTTGCGCAAAGTCATTTCACAATGGCAAGAATACAAATTCAACATCTCCCCTAGCCAGGGCAAGGAAGTGTCCTAGGGGCTCGGCAAACTCATAATAACAAATCAAACTCGTTCTTCTTTTGATTTGTTTCTAGTCTTCTGGGCCAGAAAAATCCTTAATGTTTTTCTAATGTAAAATATCAAAGAAGTCCATTTCATAATTCTTATCTAAAGAAGTACATTACAAAGTGAAGTGCATTATTAAGTGCTGACAGCCTCCACTTCTAGCTTTATAATCATTTATTATATTTCCAAGGCAATCTTCTTCATCAATTTCCATTTTCTTAATCAAATTATATTGTTTAAAAAGGTAGTTTTACTGAATACTTGCTGTCCTCTCTGCATTATAGAAATGTACATGCTTGCTCTCCTCCCCGACTCTCCTAGAGCATTTATGCCATTTATAAACAGCAACAGTCTCTCCTACTTTCTCTACATGAGAACAAACCACTTAGGCCAGGGTCATTTAAAAGATTTCTTAAAAGAAGTTCAATGATCATAATAAAATAAAATCCTTTCTGAGACAGAAGTATGTTAGAATGAGAAAATAAATAACGATATGTTGCTTTTTGTCAGATTTCAAGAAATATTTTCTTTAGTGAAAGACCAATTTGCCTTTGAATGTTAATTTGGAATCTTTGAAAAGCTTCCCAAACACCATATATTGAAATCAGTTAAATAAATATCTCAGGGAAGGAAAAAGATACTAATACAACGACCTATTGTAGGACATAAGGAGCAATGTACAGGACTCCATGGGCCCAGAACAGTAGCTCAGCTGCACCAGAGACCAGAAGATCTGGGGGTTCTGAAAAGGTTTACATGTTAATCTGCCCCCACAGGCTTTTCTTCCACGACTGCTGACCACAGGAGACCTATATCCAGAGCTACAAAATGTAGCCAGACGGAAGTGAGAGGAGCAAAAAAAGCTCACCTCAGATGGAGGCAAGGAAAAAAATTCTACTGCAACTTGATGTATCATCTGAGCCTCTAACACTAGGTACTTTTGCAAAAAAACAAAAAAATTCAAGTTATATGGTGCTGCAATGTTTAAAAAAAACCACCATAAGATAACATCATCAGTTATATTTTGACCAAAAGTGTGCCCTGTTTAGTATAGAATATTAAATTGAATCAAAAATAAAAAAAGAATTAAAAATAAAAACCATGTTAAAATGGATTTTTTTTTTCAGCTAAAAGAGATCCAGCCTATTCTTTTTTTACAAAAATAGGTTACTACCTACCACAGGAGCACAATTTCATGAGGTGCAGAGAAAGACAGACTGAAATAATGAAAGGGGTCTCTGTAAACATATTTTGAAAACTATTGACATAGAGGAAACCAAATTTAAAATTATATATCTTTACTATTCAGAACATATTAATAGTAAACATGCCATATGTCATACTTTTAACCTCTTCATTTTTGCCATCACCCTTCACCTGTCTTTAAGTAAAACAAAACAAAACAAAACAAAAAAGCTACATATTTTTATTTAGCTCAAGAAATTTAGGCACATGGGCAGGACAGATTTCACAAGTATACAGCTGTGTTTTCTAATAGATTCAATACATATCATTGCATGAATACATCCTTTATTTTAAAATGCCAATGAGCATCAAAAGGAAATGTTTTGTTAGTATTTTTGTTTAACAAAAACAGGGCCTCAAAATAAGTGCTTCGGTAGAATTCTTCAACAGTTACTAGCCTGTTCCCAGTGGACCTAGTTTAAAGCACCACACAACAATGTGTGTTTACATCACCCTTTTATTTCATAGTTAGAAATAATACAGTTCCACAGGGTAAATCATCAATAAATAATGGTGTTTAATCATTAAACGTAAAAATCCCAACTCTTTGGCATCTGACAGGATTCTATTTCTTGTCAAACTAATGACTATACAGATATAGTTAATCTTAGTGATCATTCATCAATACAATATGTTACAAAGGTGCAATTTACTTTAAAATATACAACAGCTAAAAATTTCCAGCCCACCAAGAAATCTGATCATCTCAGTAAGATATGGGCCAACCTCCCCAAGGCTCTTTCATATGGTTTGCCTGAATGAAAGTATAATAAACATTGATTAAGAGTTCCTAGGGTTTTCTAATACTTACTCTGCTCTAAATAGAGTTTGCCATTCACTCTGGCTAAAGAAAAATCACAATTGCACCAGGAATGACCCACTCATTAATTAAAAGGTGTTCTTATTTTATAAGCTAGATTGCTAACACCTAAGAAACTCACAGCCCCAAAATAAAACTTGAAGCAGTTCAATGCTGCCAGAAATGCCAATTCAGTAATAAATTGCACCTTCAAGAGTCAAAAAAAAAAAAAAAAAAGAAATAGAAATGTTTACAAAAGTTAAGTTACATACATTTTTTTTCCCAAAATATATTCAAGAATAGTTGAGCTGTATTTGTTACTAAAGCCAGGGCATTATTTCTTTAGCAACAAATTAAACCAGTGCAATTGACATAAATTGTTAAGTAATCCAGGATTAACCCATTAAAACTACAGAAGCACTTTAGACTCCTACACTAATCCTAGAAACTGGAATTTCCATGAGTGCTTGTGTTGCACAGAACTAAAACTGGAATGACCTGATGCCATGCTGAATGGTATCACTTCATACTTAGTTTAAGCATTCAATAGTAGAAATCATAAGATCCTCTATTAAAGTCCCATTCACTTACAGAAAATTCAGATGCAAACAGTGTTATGTCTATAATCCACAATTAAAAGAATCCTTTTCATTTTAAAGTTCTAGATGAATTTTAAATTAGAAAATAAGCACTAAGGAGACTTTTTTCAACTTATGAAAACTTCATATTGGAAACTTTCTGGAAAAGCTTCCCCCCCCATTGTAAAATAAATACTTTGTATCCCAAATTTAATTGTATTAAGACACACTTTAATAACGCTATAAAGAAATATTTTACAGCCATAGAGATCAATAACTTTCCATGCGGAAATAAAAAATTCATTGCTCAATATTATTGAGGCAAGTAAAGAAAGATTATTCTCTCGTCAATCTGAAATGTTAATATTTTTCAGTGCAAAACCAGTTATAAAATATTTAAACTCAATATTTAAAAATAAAAAGTGGTCCAATTCAGTAATGTTCAAGTTCTAAATTTCATAAAACAAATCATTACATACATTGTATAGTAAAATACAGAGATTCAAGAAGTACTTGAGTACTTAAGATATAAATTTCTAATGAATCATACCAATTCAGCAACAACCAAGCAGATAACATTCCCAATTTGAGTGTCAGAATCATAAAGATGAAATTACCGTACCAAAGCCTTTTTTCCTAGCTAAACAGCTATACAAACTAACAGTCAACATTCTGTTATCTTTGCAGTTGCGTGCTCTAGAATGATATCCCCCCCAAGTACCTGTGATTTCATTCCTGTATTCAAAATTTTATCCAATTTTTATGTTCCAAGAACACTTAGCTGATATAACCATCTATAATGTGAAGAGTCATGTACAGAGTACAGCAGTGGGTTTTTTTCTAGCCAAGTGTAGGCTGACCTAAACTGGTTTAAACTCTCTGTAAGTCATTCATGTATTATTCCTGGCAAACACACGGTCCCCTCGGAGGGTTAGGTGTTGAAGCTGGTACTGTAGCACTTCTGTGTCAGCTGGCTCCTTGATGTTCATTTTATCTAGATTGAGGTAGTCCAGAGATTTGGAGTGAGCCCTCTTACCTTTAAGAAGACAGAGAGGCAGAGGCCCATGGAGGGCCTTATAAGGTTCATAAGGTAAAGATTTAGTGCACTTGTCTCCTGAGCTGGGCATGCGCCTTCGCCTCCTGCCGTTGACAGCTGGAATCTCGTATGGCTGGTAGTACCTACTTCTGGTTTTATACAAACGAGAGGAACGGGCAAGTCCTGCATCCAGCTGTTTGGAGCGCAAGGAAGGCACGGCTTCTCCCTTGCTCTCTTCACCTCCTGTGCACTTCTGGGCTAACTTCAGGAGTTCCTCACCAGTTGTGAAGCCAACCAAATAGTTAGAGTCCATATGGAGGATCTGGTAGCCTGACACAGTCCTCCGCATCGGGGAGCAGGGGGTGCTGGAGCAGCGGGGCTTCTCTGCCTCCGCCTTTCCCGGGGAGCTGGCCTCGGCCACGGGGAAGGGCAGGCTGCTCAGGGTACTTCTGGACTCTCCATTAATATCGACTTCCATTTTAGGCAGCAGTCTGCACACTCCTGAAAGTGAACAGACTCAGATTAGCAAAGTACAATGCACAGAACCTTGGGCCGAGACAGATCCTTTTAGAAGGCTCAAGGAGTATGAAATAACACTCGCCAGAAAGACGGCCTATATACCATTGGCAGATTTTTATCTATGTCCATTAAAAGTTTCAGAGAAGGCATGAAATGACCACTACCTCTCTGCCTTCAAGAACTCAAGAGCAGGTTAAATGGAGGTGTGAAGTGCTACAAAACCGTTCAGATGGAGAAGCAAATAGGAAACAATGATACTTCTCTAAATGCAGCACTCCTTCCAATCATGCAAGTATATTCCTTTACAGATCTCAACATTAAGCAAATAAAAGCAATCATACACTTTTTCAAGAATCTTCAAAATATTTCTGGCTTAAAAGTTAAATTTTTCCATCATCTAATATTTGTGCTTAGAGCTCTTGACACCTGCAATTCTTTTCAACTGTGTTTAAGGGACATAAAATAAAATGGATTGAGCTGATCAATTTTTGCAAAGAATCCAATTTAGATGGAAAAAAATACTTTTAGGGTATGGAGGAGTCTTAGGTGAAAGTTTTTCCAAACCTTGTAAATGTTCCTCCTTCCATATCCCCAATGAATTATTTAAAGAAAATCATTTTATAGTTAAAAGTTAATCCTAAATTTCACACATTACATTATTTTTAATATTAAAAATATAAAAAACATCAGATGTCATTTTACTTGACTATTTAATCATAAAATAAACCATTGACTTGACAGTTACTTTATGTTATAATACCTAAGTCATTGTATTTTAGAATAGTTTCATAAATGGCAGAATAATTCACAATGAATACTAACATTGTTCCTTACAATTATCACACTACACAGTTTGGGAAACTGCATTGACGAGAAGTACCAAAAATAATGGTTAGCTTCCTAGGAAATTGCAGATAAATCAAATTTTGGAAAATAAAATATTAAGGGAAACAATGACAATGTCTTTTCTAAGAAACTATTTGTACTTGCTCTTCAGTTGCAAGTAGTTAACAGTTTTAAGTATCTCAGATTGCTAATCAGAATGATGTCAACTGATTTTAAGATGGAAAAGTTACTGAAATATTTATTAAATCATTCTTAAGAATCCTTTTGTAAAACAAAGAATCATTTCCTAATTGAAGTATTTCCTAAAGTTTGGGTATTCATTTAAATCCAAGCAATTAGAAAGCTACAAAAGAAAACCAGAACCTTATTCCTCCACTTGCTTGCTCTACTTTCCTTCATTAGAAGACTGCAGAAGTTACCAGATGCCATCCTGTCCTCACTAGGGTCTCCATCCACAGCATGACTAAGAACATTCACAACAATTCCTGAGATAAAGCAAATGCCAAAGGGATCAATATAGTTTTACTATTTACTCTATGCCTGAGACTATTTCCAATTTTTATTTAACTAAAATACTCTAGTCCATCAAGCTTTTGAGATTTAAAGTATTCAGCTTTATTTATTTTATTGATGTAAAATTAAATTTACATTTCACTGTGCAATTTATTTCTCTATTGACAGGATTAGAATAGTAGGTGACTACCAGCTACTTTGATGATACATATAAGATTTTTCAGCTAATAATTCTAGAGACCCATATGAAGCCTCACCAAATTTTTATGCTATACAAACATTTACTCTCAGCCAAATGACAAATTAATCCTTCCTTTTTCACTATTCTATAGCACAGAAAGAGCACAAGAGGAGGACAAGGCCTCCAACCTACAATGTGACTGGCAGCTACAGGCAGGAACCATTTCTCTGATACTTCATTCTGAAAGGCAAGAAGGGGAGGGCCAGTGAGGGCGAGACAACCACGGGACAAACTGGGTGCCACACTCAAGGAGAGTTACCAAGCAACCCATTTGTACTAACAGAGACTCTGGTCCAGGTGTCTCCCGAATCCAGCATCCATGACAACCCACGGATTTCCATCAAGCACCTTATTGCGTTCTCATTTGTTACATTATAAACTTCTTTAAATCCATGAATTCAGACCCCACTCATTCTGAATTGGTAGTAATTCATACAGAAGCTAGGCTGAAATTCATCTTTTTTTTGTCTATGAGATAAAATATCACTAAGCAAGTTAATAGCGTATAAAGTTACAGTAAAGAGGAGTGGGAACAGGCTTCTGTGGTCGACAGACTCATCAAAAGTTTGATACCATACTAAGCCAATCCTACTAAATCAAGGCAAACCTTCAGGGATTCTTAGAACCTTTTGGGGTTGGGAATAAAGATGGAAGGATACAAAGGTTTAGAGATAGGCAGAAATTATGTATTTAGCTAGAAAATAAGTACCTGGAAAATTAGAAAAATGAAGAAAGTGAAGAAATGTATAAAGGTCAAATTTTGATTTTATATGAAATAGATACTATTGTTAGAGGAGTAACTATCATGAGTTAAGTTTCTAATAGTCAATAAAAAACATCACCTGGTTTGGGCAGAACTATCCAAATATGATCTTCAGGCATCTACCTACTGATTTAACACCTACGTTACGGAGAAGATATAGATGTGGTTTAAGAACTGGGGAAATTTCAACCAAACAGCCTGAAGTATGAAACCTACCATATTTCATTGAGGTAGACAACACACTCACTGTAGGAAATAACACCTAACCAGAAAGTTAAATAAATAAGAATTTCTAACATCTTCTAACAAATATTCAACCTAGCAACCAAGGCCAATGCAAAACAGGTCAATATTCTAGGTAAAATTTCTGAATGAGGGTCTCACTGTACTGGAATATGAAAAGGCTCGTTTTAAATATTACATATGGAGCTGCCACCTGCTGATCTTCTGATAAGCAATTCTAAGAGCTGGAAAACTGCAATTTTTAGCTATCGAACATCAGTACTTTTGTTCCAAACTCAAAATAGTGTATTCTCAAAACTAACAGCTCTTTAGGAGGTTCATTGGTCTCTGCAGTGTATTGCCATATGTACAAGAACAACTTCAGGTCTTGATATTCATGTAAGGAATATGAATGGTAGAACCATGACTTATAAACTGCTTACATTTTTAAAGGAATTCTTTTTACCTATATATGGCCCTTCTAAAGAACATCTGCTTAACTGTGTGGCACCAGGAGAGCTAGGTGGAGGCTGAGTTTCAGAAAAGAGAGCGCCGATTGGCAAAAATTTCATTTTTAGTTGGGAAGAATACTAATTAAGCAGCGTACCTCCCATTCTTCAACTGTGACAGAAAACACAACTTTTTATGTTCCTACATTCCTGAGAATTGCCTGATCGGCTTTAAATGTTGGGTCAAGATCCCGAGAGCAGTTACAGGAATCAACTTTCTCAGGTTATCTTTTAAAAGGGCAGAAACTCTTTAAGAACTGTCCCAACTCAAGAGGAAGAAGTCTAGGTACACCCTCTGATCCCAGAATTCTACCAAAAAAAGGAAGACACTAAAGACAGTAAAAATTGAATGGTCTCCAAGTCGACATATCTTGATACATGGACATCAAATATTTTCCACAGCAAAATTTCTTATTAAAAGGCATTCGACGGGAAACTTAGCTACGGTGGCTACAGCTGGAGATGGCCTGTGTTCAGCAGTACATTCTTCAGATTTTACCACGAAAAAATTGCTTATGGACTTGTTACTTCTAAGAAGCCTATTCATGACTCAGCATCTTGTTTTATATTATAAAATATAACCTTGTATCCAAAAAGCATACTGCCAAGATAAATAATTACAAAGTACTCACAATATTACTGCAGGTGTGTGCGACAGGCACCAGGCCCTCTGCCACGGCAGCACTAGAATAAACTGTGAATGAAGAAATCAGGTGCAATGCTCACTCTGCATCACAGAGCACTAAACATCAGGGACCGCAGATACTCTTCTTGTTTCCATTAATGCTGTTCCTATATATTAATAGTTTAAAGCAAAAGTAAAGACTGGAAACAGGCCAGGAGCAGTGGCTCGCACCTGTAATTCCAGCATTTTGGGAGGCTGAGGCAGGAACACTTGAGGCCAGGAGTTCAAGACCAGCCTGGGGAACATAACGAAACCTCGTCTTTACAAAAAATTTTTTAAAAAGTAGGACCAGGCATGGTGGCACACACCTATAATCCTAACACTCTGGGGGGACAAGGTGGAAAGATCGCTTGATGTCAGGAGTTCGAGACCAGCCTGGGTAACAGTAAGATCTTGTCTCTATCAAAAACAGAAAAAATGAGCTGGGCATGGTGGCGCACACCTGAAGTCCCAGCTACTCGGGAAGCTGAGGCAGGAGGAGCACTTGAGCCCAGGAGTTTAAGTGTGGGGTGAACTGTGATGATGTCGCCACACTCTACCTGGGCAGCAGAGTAAGACTCTGTGTTGGAAAAAAAAAAGAAAGAAAAAGAGTAGCAAAATTTCTGTGAATAAGAGTCTAGAACAGAAAATAAAAAGGAATAGAAAAGTGAGCTTGTAGTTGAAAAATGCTTTTAAAACTGAGTTTCTTAAACAACTACCAGGAACAAATATAATTTTTGAATGACATCTAACGGTCTTCAATATCAAATTCCCTCATAATCCAACCAGTAACAATAGCATTGACACATTTATAAAACAGACTTGGCAGCGTTCATAGGTGCTACTGTACTTCTTAGAAATTTATGAGGAACCAACTATAATACATGACACTAGACAAACGTAATGTTAATTCTAGAAAAATGTACACAGTTCACATTTTAAAAGCATTAGGTACAACGTGCAATTGTGAATTCTGGCTAAAACTAAGGCAAACAATTCCAAACCACAGCACACATGTAGGAGAACTTGGCGTACCAGAATGAAAACATTCAAAAGACTACAACCTGTATGGAATATGCACAGCTTTGAATGCTCTCCAAGAGGCCAAACCTCCTAAACTTTGGGCACAAATACCAATATTTTGAAAATACAACCTAAATGTCCTTACCTCCTTCGACCAGCTTTGAAAATAGTTGATAAGCTTCACAACTGCTATAAAAAGAATTCTTTTCCAGAAACACTGCATCCTAGTATCTGTATTTCATCTAAGAAACTCAAAGAATTAATTGCTTTATTAACTTTCCTATGTTTATTTATGTATCAGTAAACTGCTCATTAAAAAAAATCCAGCTCTCTACGGCTTTAGCTTAGATGTCAAAAGACATAAAAGTCTATTGTTAGACTCATTCCATCAACTTAAAACATTGCTGTTTTTGCTGTCTTCTCTTAAAACATCTTTAGTCTTCTCTGTTATAGACTGAATTAGTTTATCAAAAATATTTTTCATGATTGGAGAGATCTGGTAAAGTCTGGTTATAATGTAATTCTCATAGAGAGAAAGGAATGCAAAAGTTCCCAAAAAGCTGAGAAAGGTGATTTAGCACCAAGATACCTCCAGGTATTGCCTGTAGCCAGCTCCCATGCTACAGAGTGTTTGAGTCAGTTGCACACTCCAAGAAATAAGATTTATTTTACTAGGCTTTAGGACTGGGGCTCCATCCTACTTAATAAGTTTTTTAACTGTGCAGAGATATCGCAAAGAGCTCTTTTTTTTTTTTTTTTGAGACAGAGTCTTACTCTTTTTGCCCGGGCTAGAGTGAGTGCCGTGGCGTCAGCCTAGCTCACAGCAACCTCAGACTCCTGGGCTCAAGCGATCCTTCTGTATCAGCCTCCCGAGTAGCTGGGACTACAGGCATACGCCACCGTGCCCAGCTAATTTTTTCTATATATTTTTAGCTGTCCAATTAATTTCTTTCTATTTTTGGTGGAGACGGGGTCTCGTTCTTGCTCAGGCTGGTCTCGAACTCCTGAGCTCAAACAATCCGCCCGCCTCGGCCTCCCAGAGTGCTAGGATTACAGGCGTGAGCCACCGCGCCCGGCCTGCAAAGAGCTCTTAGAGTCCACGGACATTTGTTATAACCACCTTTTCCTTCCAGATACTTTCGAGTCTTTTCCTTTCCCCACTAGCTTACTCCAATGATTGCTATTTCTTTATGATAGTTATAAAAGCAATATATGTAAACTGAAAGCTATTCAATGAAAATAATTCATAATGATGTAGTGTAAAGGGCAAAATCACTCTTCACCCCCTACCAATGCCGGACATATCTAGAGAAAACACCTATTAATATTTTGGAGTATCCTTCCTCTTCCTGTGCATTTATAAATACCTGAGAGTGGGTGATCACTTCTTCCAGTAATGAAAACATGTAAGTACATACATATATATGTACCCATACACATATTTATACACATATATACACATGGGACTATTTCTGCAAGAAATTTCAGAAGTAAAAATGCTGAGTCAAAAAACACGTATTTTAAAAATTTTATATCAACAACTGCAAAGCCTTATATATAATTATTCATTTTTTAACATGGAGAGTATATTATTTTGTATAACTAAAAATTAATATAAATATCTTTTAAAAGTATAATCTATGCACTCACCAGGTGAGTGTCTATTTGCCCTTTTATTGCCTATAAATAGGAATTATCAAAGAAAGGGAAGACGATGTACCCAAAAGATAATGTGTTTGATTTTTCTAAAAGGGATAAGATAAATGAAAAGCGCATCATGTCCATTCTTTGACCTCAAATCTCCAACATTATTTTCCCTTATAACAATTAGACATTTCTATAAAGAAATATATAAACTAAATGTCAACTTTCCTTCAAAAAAAGGGCAGATATATATAAAAGAAAAACATAAACAGTGTACATTTTAAAAGCACTTGGCACAGCATGCAATATCCCAGCACAAGGATCATGGCTGAGACTAAAGCGAACAGGTCCAAACCACCACACCTGGAGGGAAGCGTTGTACACCATCAGGAGTCTACAACCTGCATGGAATCTACAGTTTTGAAATTCCCCAAGAGACCAAGCTTCCTATCTACTTGGCACAAAGACCAAAATTTAGAAAACATAACCTAGATGCCTAAGCTCCTTAGACCAGCTCTGAAAATAGCTGGCAAATTTCACAACTGCTATACAAAGAATTCTTTTTGAAATTGCCTGCTGAGACTTTTTTAAAATAAGGTTTATCAAAAAAATTCACTCCCAGTAACCAAAATACTGGCTCCATATGCTTTAACTGTTTTGCAGCAACATATAGCAATACCACATAAGAGAAAAAAGATATGAATATAAATGTCGTCGTGTTAACAAAATCCTTTTCAAGGGGTACCTGAAACAAACCATTTAGAATAGAGATATTCTTTGAGAAATGGCATCTCCTAAGCATGAGTAATGCTAGTTTAGTGATATCTAGAATCATCTAGTTTTAATGCCAGAATCATCTTGGAGTTCACCTGCCTGGAAGCTTCACCTCCACTGATACAGAAGAGGACAATGAAGCCATGAAGACAGGGGCTTGCCCAGAGCCATGCAGGTAGTTAGTGGCCATGATTACATCCCAGGACTCCTGGCCCCAAGTCCAGTGTTCCTTCGATTTCATCATGCTGTGCTTCCAGCATGTGGTTCCCAAACTTGTCTATACATCGAAATCATCCGAGGAGTTTCAAAAAGTACTGATGTCTGTGTTCCGCACCAGATTTGTGATTTAACTGATCTGGGGTATAGCCTGGGCTCTGAAAGTTTTAAAAGATCCCCAGGTGATTCTAATATGAATACAGGTTTGGGAACTTGTCAGATAGAATTTATCAGATAGAAGAATTTCACTCCTGTAAGTTCCTGCCTTATTTGTAATCAGTAATTATTGTATAGTCATGTTGGTGAACATAATTTTTGTCTGCTTATAATTGCTGAAAACCTATCCCTCGGCCTTCTAATTTACTGTTTCTAATTCACTGTGGGCCGAAAATATCTGCTAACCAAATGTGTTAAAAGTGGATATAAAATAAAAATAAATCTGTGCTGAATGAGAATCAGGCTCTTTCATCTGCATACACTTTGGCATTGTTATTTTAGCTACGTAGAAGCTTTTGTCAGGTACAGTTACTTTGGAGAACAGTTTGGTGGTTACTTGTAAAATTGAATAAATGTTTATTAAATAACCCAGGTACTCCACTATTAGGTATTTACCTAAGAAAAATGAAAACACATGTTCACACAAAGACCTGAACATGAATGTTTATAACAGCTTCACTCACAATCACCAAAAACTGAAAACAATCAAAGTGTCCATCAACAGGGAAACAGATGAACAAGAGTGTGTCCATCCATAAGATAGACTAGCACTCAGTAAGGAAGAGGAGCAAACTGGGAATACACTAAGTGAAAGAAATAGATAGAAAACACTATATACTGTGTGATTCCATATATATGACATTCTGGAAAAGGCAGCGTTATTGGGCCACAAATCAGTAATTGCCAAGGACTGGAGACAACTACCAAGGCGCAAAAGGGAATTTTGGGGGATGATGAAAATATTCTATACATTGACTGTAGTGGTCACTACACAATTGGATATAATTGTCGAAATGCATGAAACCATATATCTTAAAAGAAAAGTGTGAATTTTACTATATATGTTGTACTTTAAAAAAGTTGTTAAAAAGAAATCTTTTTCACATTTCCAAGTTTTAGATGGTCTTCTAAATTTTAAATTTTTTGAATTGTATAATCTCAGAATCAGAAAGAATCTTAATGGTTACCCGGTGTATGTCTGAACACCTTCGATGACAGGCATTTACTACCCCCCACATTGGCTCATTTCACCACCTTACACAGCTCTGCTAGAATGTTGTTTTATTTACATTTATATCTTTATATACATACACATATACATATGTCAGCAGTCTGTATCTGTGGGTTGCACAACCATAGATTCAACCAACCACAGATAGAAAATAAGATAGAAAATATTTTTTAAAAAAAATTACATCTACAGAACATGTACAGACTTTTTTTCCTTGTCATTATCCCCCAAACAATACAGTCTAACAACTATTTACATAGCATTTACACTGTAATAGGTATTTTAAGTAATGTAGAGATGATTTAAAGTATACAGGAGGATGTGCATAGGTTATATGTGAATAGTAAGCCATCTTATACCAGGGACTTAAGCATCCTCAGGTTTTGGTATCTGGGGGAGGTCCTGGAACCAAGCCCCCATGGATATCAAGGAACAACTATACACACATATGCATATATAAAGATAGACAGACATAGATATAAATATATATACACACATATATATTCCTATAACTTCTACCCATTGCTTTATTGTGCTTTATTCCAATTAAGTGAGTTGGTGACTCAGCCACATTATTTTTTTTTTTTTTTTTTTTGAGACAGAGTCTCACTCTCTTGCCTGGAGCGAGTGCCGTGGCGTCAGCCTAGCTCACAGCAACCTCAAACTCCTGGACTCAAGCAATCCTACAGTCTCAGCCTCCCAAGTAGCTGGGACTATAGGCATGTGCCACCATGCCCGGCTAATTTTTTTTTTTCTAGATATATTTTTAGCTGTCCAATTAATTTCTTTCTGTTTTTGGTAGAGATGGGGTCTCGCTCTTGCTCAGGCTGGTCTCGAACTCCTGAGCTCAGAACGATCTGCCCACCTCGGCCTCCCAGAGTGCTAGGATTACAGGCGTGAGCCACCGCGCCCGGCCCAGCCACATTATTTCTTATTCAATATTCTCTAAAATCACTTTGTACTATGGTTTTCAAACTTCAAGATCTTTTCCTCAAAACAAAATTTTAGTAATGCTTCCTTTTTTTTTCAATGTTTTAAAATGCATTTTCATAAATCAGATAGGTTTTATCAACTTAACAAAATTAAATTGCTTGTTTTCCCCACCATCCCTTTGAATCATTCTGCTGCTGACTTTTCATTTACAAATCACTTACTAGGAAACTCTGCTTTTTCCAAGGATTATGACCTCTCTACACGATTCAAAGCAAGAACCTACAAAGATGCTGGCCAAGTAGAATGACGTACAAAAGCATGAACTCACACTAATAAGGTTTTGAAAATGCTGAAGATCCATAAAGATCATTATTAAATCTTTTCCCCTTCAAAGACATGGAGCCACATGGACAACTCTGTCAGCAAGACACACAGAGGACATACTGAAAAAAAGACAACTAAAGGAAGACAACAGCATGACATATTTTTACCACTTTAAATTTATGGTGTGATAAAAGGAATGTCACACTTGCAGTGAACTGCTATACAACTAAGTGAAAACGATGCTCCTTTCTGCCATTCTTTATATGTGATAATATAAAAATAGAATTTTTTGCAAATTATTTCACCAATCATTGGAGATTAATGTTTTTACTAAAATTTCTCCCAAATTGGAGTAACTACCTCTAACTACTACACTTTGAAATATTATGGCATAATATCTCCTTTATCTTGTATGAATTTAGAAAAAGGAAAATCTACTGAAAGAATCAAATATTTCAAGTAAAATGATGCTAGAGCATAAAACAGTAATTTCAGTTCTCACCACTAAAAATTTTATAATTACAGTATATATATTTGCAATAACACACTGACATTTCACATTCACTTGTTTATTTATGTAGTCCTTAGAACACATTATGGTATTATGTTCATACAAATGGTTAACAAACAGAAAAAGCAAAATATAACTCACCAGACTAAATCCCAGAAGATGTCACTGTACAATTTCCAATGAGGCCCAAGGGAACACAGGCATAATAATTTTTCTGTTCTACTCCAGATACTAAACATGAAATACAAAAATAAACCTTTAACAAGTAACACAACTTATAATGCAATTATATCAATTCTAACTGTAATACAGAGTGAAACTAGCAGGAGGTACTAACATCAGATACAGTTATATAGCATATAATTATTAATTCAATTAAGATAGTTCTGAGTTTCTTCAACTAAATGAATCCTCAAACATTTATATCATGTTCATTCTTCTGCATTCTTTTGCTGAAACTCTACCTAGAGATTAAGAACAGCTAACTGGCCTAAATAAAGAGATAAGAAAAATTAAGGGTTGAAGTGCTGGTTTCCGCATTCTAGTAATATTCACATGTTCATCAGAATCACGGTATTCTATGGAAAAAAATAATGCTGAGGCTGGGGTCAAAGGAACAGGTCCTAGCTCTGGCCTTTCTAGGAACTCTGCTCTTGACTTTGCATAAACAGCAATTTTTAAAATGAGGACAATAATACTATCCTTCCCCCCAATGCAGTTGTAAGGTGGATCAAATGAAATGAGGTAGTTGAACATGTTTTGCATGCTGAAAAGCCCTTTACGGATGTGTGATGCTATTATTATGCAATCAATTTTTGATATCTACTCAATTTAGCCATAAAACAGCAACAATAAAAATCTTCCATAAGACTGCTGTGAGGCAAAGGACCAGGAGGTTCTTGGAAAACAATTGAGAGAGAGAGAGAGAGAGAGAGAGAGAGAGGAGAGAATGACTCAAAAACTACTTTTTTATAGTTACCACCTTGTTTAAGGTTTCTGGCATCTCCTGTGTGCCTGGATCCCTCTTACCTGGGAGGTTAATGTGTAAGAGAATTTTTCTTTATCTCCTACCCCTCCCTCTAGTTAATTGGGTTAATTTGCTCAGACCAAGAAAACTCCCCAAAGTCTTTTTCTACCTACGATATAAAGGTTTCTTTGGTTGTTGGGCTTTCCGTTGACGTGTTCAACAACAGAAGGAAGTTGGCAAAGGTGCAAATGAATTGAGTAACTTCATTTTACCTACACAGGTGCACAGAGCCTGAAAAGGTGGCAACAGTATGACACGTTCTCAGAGACAAACAGAAAGGGGAAAGGCAAGGAGTTTGTCACTTTATTACTATTCGTACCAGTACAGAAGAGTTTCATCCAAAGGAAATGGGTAATTGCTAAATTAAAGATATGTGCTTCCTCAGCTTGAGACACTGGAAGGAGCTAATGCACCAAGAATCGTCTTTCCAAGAAACTAGCATGTTGATCAGCTTTTGGAACTTCTTTAGACATGGATAACAGACACACAACAAACGCTCCCTTTCATTTCTTTTGCCACCAACTAACTATTTTCAAATTGGGTAACCAAGAAATCTAGACAATTAAGCCTTGGTTCTACCCCACAAATGGAAGCCTCTGGTTTTAATATAAGTGAATTGTCATGTAATAAAAGCTGTTACCTAATGATAATTTTTTTTATTTAATATAATTACTCCAAAGAATTTCCCCAATACCGATGTTATAAAGTTCACATTGATTTTGTATTTAATGGATTTTTTAATGGGGAAGGGGAATCAAAAGAATAATATTTTTGAGTATCTTCTATCTGCCAAAAGCTATACACAATTTATACCATTTAATCTGAACTACTCTATAAGGAAAATATTACCCCCTTTTTAAAGTATTCTATTAAGTAACACTATCTGAGAGTCAAAGCAGGAATCTGAACCCCAAATGGTCTGACTCCAAAGCCCATTTACTTGTCTTTATACTCTGTAGCTTCTATTCGGTGATAAGCCCACATGTATAACCTTTTACACAAAATCACCTTCCTGAAAAATGTATAGTAATTAATCTCTGCAAATGGAATCCTATCCTAAATGTGTGGTGAGGCACTTTATCTAAAAGCTTTATTGTCTCATTTGCGAAACGGTTACAGGGAGGTAGTTTTAACTACTAGCTGCAAGGGTATTTCCAACTTGAAAAATATCAGGATTTTAAGGCACATAGTGAAGCGTCTCACACAAAATCCTTCTTAATCATGGACTCTTTCTCCCAAGAGCCTCTAGGATTTTTTAAAAAATCGTAAGTTATAAGGCAGAAAAAAATTTATCAATCAATACTTGCTGGTTATATGGTTAAATGCCAAATACAGATATATATATATATATATATATATATATATATATATATTTCTGCTCTATTTTTCAGGGCTTACATCTATCACACCGACAGATTTCATTTAGACTCTTAGAAATTGAGATTGAAAACTGAGAAGGAACATTAGAAAAATCTAAATTTTCGGCCAGGTCCAGTGGCTCATATCTGTAATGCTAACACTCTGGGAGGCCAAGACATGAGGATCACTTGAGATAAGGAGTTCAAGACCAGCCTGAGCAAGTGCGTGACCCCATCTCTACTAAAAATAGAAAAAATTAGCCAGGGGTGGTGGTGCTCACCTGTAGTCCCAGCTACTTAGGAGGCTGAGGCGGGAGGATCACTTGAACCCAGGAGTTTGAGCTTGTTGTGAGATAGGCTGATGCCATGGCACTGAGAAACACTGTCTCAAAAAAAACCCAAAAAAACCCAAAAAAACCCAAAAATCAAAACCCAGAATTTTCTCAATTCTAAACAAAGAATAGTTTTAAAAGTCTTAAATCTCATTCAAACTTTCATATAATTGGCCTCATGCTATTTGGTGACATAGTCTTTCTTTCAAGCTTTTAAATGCACTGGAAAAATATTTACACTTTCAAATATTTTTTCACCACCACAAGAAAAAAAATCAACCAAAACTTCATTCTGAATTTGAAAGCAGGGGAGCCTTAAAGTAATTATCCAACTCTTGGACTGGAGCTGATGTGGAAGTCTAGGAAATGGTCGGTAATTTCATAGTAAACAAAGTGTAGAAACTGATTATCCCTCTTATGCCAGTGCCAAGCCAAAAATAGAATACAAACACAGAGTCCAAGGGAGCAATACAAAGTGAAACACGGTGCAAGAGCTCCATTCCATTCTCATCTTTACTCATTTCAGACTTGGTTATGTGTGTAACTGGGTGCTATCTGTGCACAGGTGCTAACAAGAGGGTAATGATGAGGATGAAGACGGTGAAAAAGAAAATATATAAAGAACAAGACCAGAAACTAACTACTATAAGAATATACTATCTTTAATAAGAGATAGCCTATAAAGAAATCTACAAAATTATAGTTAGGATTTTACCTCCATCTCCCATCTCCTATTAATAACAACTAAAAGACTGTCATATAAAAGTCCTCAAAATGTGTACCTTTCAAATAACACACATTTTTAGAATACTTAAAAAATCTATAAGTCTCTTAACACTCACAACTGATTCTGGCCAACGCTTTGAACATGAAGGTTTGGAAAGGCATCAATAGATCTCCTCTCAGAAAGCCGGCAAGAGGGAAAAGAACCAATGTGAAATTCTTAGAAGATGGACTCAGTGCTGCACAGAAATACAGACTGCAGTAAACAGAGGAAAGGTGATAGGATATAATGCTTCCAGTTGTAAGAAGCTGAGACAGAATGCCCTGGGACATTAACCTGTATGTAAGCAATAAAAATTTTTTTAAAAAAATTAAGCATGCCTACAGGCCTCTGGATAGGAAAGCCATGGGTAACTAAGCAAAAAAACACCCAGCACTTGACTGCAGGTGAAGCTTCTACAAATAGAAAAGTTTGCAAACATTAACCAGCAAGTGTGTCAAATTTCTCAGGTAAGGTAATAGTTATTATTACAGGTAAATAAAGAAGAAAGGCCTTTTAAAAGTAGGGTGAACATATGTGTCAATTCATACTGGGACATCCTAGCATAATTATTTACAGCACCTCCTTTAACTCTCAAAAATGTCTCCATTTGGCTATTTTAATTGTTATCCTATTGAAAATATACAACAATGGAAAGGCAATGAATTCATAAGAAGAAAGAAAGAAAGAAAGAAACACCCTTCTGCTTACATAGTGGCTTCTCCTACAGATCTGAGTGTTTCTTTGGGTGTATCCACTTAGGTACTCAATTATTCACTTATTCAGTTATTCAACAATATTTCTTAAATCTTATTAGATGTCCCTGCACATACAAGCACTGGCACAAATACAGAGTAAAGCTTGAGACCAGGCCAAAAGGGGAGGCAGATAGACATGGAAATACATAAATTTAATAGATATAACGGTAAACCTCAATAGCACTGGCAACCCAGAAAAGGGAGGTTTTCCCAAAAATACACAGAGTTTCATATGGTAATGTTCAGGTCCACACAAAATCCCTATACAAAAAAAAAAGCCATAAATTGTAGGCTTCAGCACAGATCACTAACAAAGTAGCAATAGGATAAATTTAAGGAAATTTATCACAAATCATGTGATTATAAATATGAAGGCCAGCACATAGCCCTTGTGAATTTTAGTAAATAAATCCCACTAATCATTAAAGATTATTTATGAAAGCAAGATAAACTTTAGGCAAACAAATTGGTAAGAGTAGAAGTTATGAGTTCTAATTCTAGCTCCCAAAACATGGAAAAAAAAAAAAATGGAAGATGGCAGAATTCTCAGAGTGGCTATTAAAGAGACCAATAATGAAAAAGTGCTTGGGAAAAAAATTACATTATTTAAAAATTCCATTCAGACTAGTAAAAATATTTTGTAGCTACTAGTCTCAGACTACTTTAAAACAAGTAAAAGAGAGACCAAAACAAGTAAAAGAGAGACCAGAACATCTCTAAAGCAACAGAACACTGAGCAGAAATAAAATGGTTTAACTGTCACAGCACAATATACAATGAAAACAAAATGCTTAGTTGTACCTACATGCTCACCTTAGAGGTTACTTTCAAATAATCTTACTTTACCATTTACAACTTGAAAGGAAATCCTCAATAGTTTTTAAGAAGAGTTGTTAAGTAGGGTGTAACTTTCCTGAAACCATCCTTGACCTTATAAACAAATTACTAATCTCCCCAACGTGGTAATACAATTGGTTCAGTAAGACAAAAATTCGTTTCTCTTTCTAATGTCAGTTCTTTTAATAGCAATCCACCCCCTTGAAGTGCAGCATTCATTTTCTTTCCATTTCTGCTAGTAAAATTTAAACCTAGGTTACTCATGTCATCTTATCGCGTGAAGTCATCCTTCTACTTTTAGAAAAATACTCAGTTTCACTGCAAATATGACTGACAGTAACTGGAACTGCAGGTCTGCGTGCGGTCTTCAAAAGAAATTTGCCTCTTAGGAAGCGTCATCAAAATGGGATAGGTATACCCGGTGGGAACAGCTAACCTTCCAAAGCTTAAAACCAGGTACTCATTTTGATAGGCTGGTGACAAAATCAAAGTTCTCTCCAGAGGAAAGGACTTTCCCCCACCCAACGCCCCCCAGGCTAAAACAGCAAAGACATTTTGAATCCTGTATATAAAGTTTTATTACTCTCACCACATTAAATATTTTTAAGAGTTAATTTTAAAACAGCTCTCCAAAATATACAGAGAAAACAAGCAAATTCACTCACTGTTATGTAAGATCAATAAACATATATTATATCCTGGAACAGTAACTACTAACAGCCTAATGTGCAATTAAATACACCAAAATGTTAGCAACTGCATATTCCATACACAGTTCTTACCAAATTAAGAGGTCTCTGTGCTCACTATCCTGTTCATTTTAAGTTTATAATGCATTTACAGTTACATAATAAAAACAGAAAAATCTGTGAAACATTCATCAAACATAACATTGTAAGCATAAATCATGGTCTTGAATTAATAAAGTAACCAAAAGCTTCTGCAAGAATAACCAATACCGTATTTTGAAATTACTGAAAAATAAACTTTGGGAAAGGGTCATTTCTATCCCCCAGTGTCTATCCTGCACTACACAGGCTTATAGAAAAATAAAGCAACTAACAACGCTAAATTGTAGCGGAGTGGCTCTGTGAGAGAAACAATGTAAAATAAAGAGGCTAGTAACATCAGAAACGTTGTGCATGAATTGTTCTTTCGGCTAGGAGTAACAAGCTCACTGTAATATGCCTCCATTCTTCTGAACCTCCTCAAATGATTAAAAAGTTCACAGCTCCAGCTTTACCTGTGCACCACAACCATACACATACACACAAATCTTCGTTCAACGCAAGTCACTAACCCACTCGGGTGCAAACTGGCGTGGGTGGAGAAGGGAGTCCCTAAGGATGAACACTTGCAAGGGGAAAAGGACAGGGCCATCATTCCCTTCGCGCTCCCATCTCCTTTCTGGCAGAGATGTGCAGATTCCACCACTAGAGAGAGTTTGGCAGCTTCACAATGGGGCCGCTGCTCAAGGTCTGACTGCCGGCCACCTCGAAACCCTTTCCTCCGCTTCCCACCCGCTCCAAAGTCCGTCCGCGACAGGTGGGGCGAAGCCGGCGATGCCCAACGACATCTGCCGCTTACGCTTCTGGCCAGCACCGGGCCCCAATCCACATGCGGGCACCCAGCCACGACCGGCCAGTTCGCCCCCGCTGCACCGGCAGACGTTCGGCGGGCGCCGACGGCCTTGCACCGGGTTGCAAGTGTGGGCGAGTGGGGCCCGGCGAGATCAGATCGCCTGGGCTCGCCCCGAGGTGCTATCTGGCCTGGGCAGTCGCACCCTGCGCGCGGCCGGGCACGCGGCCAGAGGTGCAGCAGGCCCGGGAAAGAGCTACTTCTCAATGGGGCCCCCAGGCCCGCTGCCCCGCGGTGTAGGCACGGCGGCCGAGGGATCGAGCGCGCACCAACGCGCCCGACTTCCGCACCGCAGCACCGCGGGAGAGGCGCTCCGGGTCGCCTAGTTCCCGCACCTCCCAGGCGAGCGCACGCCGCGCGCACACGGGGGCGCACGCCCCCGCACACTCACTCGCGCTGCACACTCACGGCGGCTCCGGCCCCACCCCTGTGCCGGGGAACCGCAAGCTCCCCGCACCCCGCGCGGGCCCCACCCAGTTCACCAGACCCCAACCCCCTTCTTGGGTGCCTGGGAACCGGCCCGCCAAGGCCGGGGGACGCTGGGGCCGCTCCGCTGCCCATCCTGGAGGTTGGCCTGGCCGGGGTTCCCCAGCACCGCGCTGGCACAGTGCGCCTGGCCCCAGCATGAGGCAGGGAGGAAGGGGCGGCGCCGCGATTGGGGCTGGCACCGAGGATCGGTGACTGGGGCAAACCTCCCCCCCATCACCACCACCTTTTCTGCGGCACAAAAGGTTGCAGACGGAGCCGCGGTCCCCGTGCAACCTACCCGTGGCCCAGAGCTCCGTCGTCTCCGCTGTGCCCGGGGCCGCGGAGCCGGAGACAAGGGCGAGAGAGGCGCAGGGCTGCGGCGCCGAGATCCGGGCAGAGGCCGCCAGCCGAGCCAGCCGGGTACCCTCTCCTTTCCCACCGCGCTCGGCGCCAGCTACCGCCCGGCGTAGTCCCCGCCCCCTCCTCCTCCTCCTCCGCCCGCCTTCCCGCCTCCTTCCTCAGGCTGCGGAGGCGCAGCCCGTCAGCGCTGAGCCCGCCTCCTGCGCCCAGCTCAGACACCCGGACGAAGGGCGGGCCGGAGGGCGAGAGAAAGGCGCTAAGAGGCCTGAAGAAGTGGGCAGGGGCGGGGTTGGTGACTGGGGAGGGGAGGAGGAGTCGTAACACCCCCCCCCAGTCCGAGCCCGTACTCCAACTAAAGAGCTCCAACTCGCAGGCCTGGGAACACTCAGCCTTCCCTGGTTAAGCGGTGTGCTGATGTTGTCATTCGTGAGTCTCTGCTTAAAGGGCTTAGCACTGAGCAGAAGTACAGAAGACTAGAAGCCCATGAAAATACAAATTATAGCATCCGTTTTAGAAAACTACTAAATATCCAGTGAATGTGTGTTGGAGGTAAAGTTCAAATTCAGATTCTGATTGCATTAGCTAGTTTTGAATCTGCAAAGACTTTGATCTTTTCCATTCTTGTAAGAGATTATTTTCTTTGATCAAGATTTTCTTTTCTCAATTCGTGTACATCTCCTCTGCCAAACTGGTTAACTCAGCGATGAGAATATTTACTGACATTTATTTAGCTCTCGCTATGTGCCACGCCTTTTTACGTGCCCTTCCAAATTTACCCCTCTCGACAATTCTGTAAGGAAGTAACTAATTATGATCCACATTTTAAAGACACAGAAAGTTTAAGTAACTTCCTCCAGGGCACATAACCTAGTAAGTGGCTGAGCTGAGTGTATACACAGTGAACCCCAAAATTGTTTATAAATGTTATAAATTTAGGTAACAGTCTCAAACCAAGAGAGTTTGTTGGGTTTTTTGTTTTTTTTTTTTTAACAAAAAGTTTGATCTAAACACAAAAGACATAATATTAATGTATTTGGTGTAGGTCAATAAAAATTTAAACAATCTTGACTCAGACTTGTTCAAGAATACATATGTGTGCCTGATCATATGAAGACAAATAAATGTGAACACCCCTACTTCAACAGAATGACTCCGCAGCTGGAAGACATGTCATGCTCTCTCTTACATGCCCTAAAATAAGTATGGGGAGGTAGACGGAAGAGGAAATTTTAAGGAATGTTCTCTAAACAATTTTAGAAAACATCAGTTACTTTTTTTCCAACACATATATATGTAACTTCTCATTTATGGAACGTGGCACAGTGCAGTATGTGTTGAATAACTAGATAAATAAATGGACTTTTTATTTGTATCAGTACATTAGGAGAACACGATGAAAGCTATTTCAGGTTATTATCTGTTTAACACAGTAGTGTATTGTTCTAAAGATCATTCTCATAAAATCACCTCCAAAACATTGTATATTTTATATTCAGAAACTTAGTTTCATTTTGTCCTGTCTGAAATCATATAACTTTTTCTGAAGAATGCCTTGTACTTGCCCTTTGCTCTGAAAGTCTGGCATTGTTTTATAGCCAAAAGCAATAAAGTTCTGATTTGCCTTTGAGTTTATTAAGCTAAGGCTAGCCCTCTAGAGAGGGCATTGTCCCCAGATTGCTTCCCTCCCTGGGTGGTGCTCTATGCTCCCATCCTAACCCTGACTCTTCACCCAACCAAAACTTGGGTCAGTTATTGAGTGTCACAAAGAACACCTAATAAACCAGTTCACTGGGTAGTAGTGGTTGATAATAGCTTTATGTGTGGCCCCATCAAGGGTATGTCTATGCCACCTAAAGATTCTCACTGGGTGTGGCTTTGAGGGCAGTGGTTGAGGGGAGTGTGAGGGGTGGAAGTAACACGGAAGCCCTTCCTAGAAACTTCCTGGGTTCTATGAAGATCTATTCAATCTTTAAGGCAAAATGCATACTTATAAAGGATTAGGCCCAAACACAGAATAGACCTTGTGACCTGAAAGGCCTTCTAAACCTGGGCGCTTGGAAGCTCCATCTCAGATGTCCCTTGTGTAATTTACATCTTTGCCTCAAGTCATCCTTTCTAGAAAATCGCTTTAAAATGTTAGTTGTCTGGGAAGGCTTGTACTACATTGATACAAATCCCGTTACCTAGCAAACAACCAGCTTAAGTGAACAGGATAGGTGAATTTGATAACAATGTAGTGATATAAAAAGGAAAATACAAAACCAGAAGTGCAAGAGATACCACATTGCCTTCTTTTCTGTAAATCAACTTGTTCCAGGGAGAGTCTAACCAGGAAAATACAGATCACTTCAAATATCTACAGAGATAACTGAATGCAAGGAATTGGTAACACTAGTAATAGAAAAATTCAGAAGCTAAACAGGGGATGGCGAAATAACCCAGAAATTAGTAACTGCAGCCACTAGCTTCAGAAATAAGAGAGGAGGCACGGTTGCTGGAGCCCAGGGGCCAGGCAGCATGGCCAGCCAGGAGGGAGCTGCCGCCACAGAGGAGAAACAGCCCCTGCCAAAGAAGCAGTCTATGGAGGGGAAAGGAGGAACGTTCTGCAGATTCTCCTCTCCTCCTGCCCTCCAATCTCCTGCCAGTGCCTTCCATTGGCCAAACCCGATGCAGCTGCCATGGGAGCCAGGGAAGCAGCCTGTAGGTGTCAGTTCCTCAAGACACCAAGGAGAATGGGGGCAAAGCATGGAATGTGAATCTGCCTTTCTTAAAATTCTTCCTCACTCTCTCAGTAGGATCAAAGTTCCAAGAGCTGGTGGTGGTGGCAGGAAGTGGGGGGAGATCCTTTGGTTTACACTCATTAGTCCACAGAGGTTTCCTTTGTCTCTTCCCAGAGCTGTCACTTGTGGCTACGATACGAAATGTCCTTAGATGGGATGGCCCTGCCCACACAGTCTCCCCCTTCAGCTCCAGCACCACACTTGAGGCCAGAGAGATAGCCAAGGTCTGGGACATCCTGCTACACCTCGCACATCCTCAGTCATTTATATTTCAGGTCTTATGATGCTCCTAGAGTTTAGGGCTCAAATGCCACTGCCTTGGGGCACACTGACTTCTGTTTTCTCTTTCCAGCTACAAGAGAATCTCTTTCTTAAGGAAAGGCCTTCCTTTGCCTGCAAACTCTGTCACCTCTCTGGGGCTTAAGCCTTTGCCAATAAAAGCTAGAAAAAAGAAATGATCTACACGCAACTCCTTTATGCCCTGCCACATATCTCCCCCGAGGCAACAAATGAGTAAGTACAAGATGAAAAAAAATCATGAATTAATGTCTCAAAATATTATCCAGCTATAGAAGTAAGGTAAGTGCTATGAACCAGACTGAGATGAAGGCAGATGTAAGGAACTTACTCTGGAACATGTTGAATTTGGCGGCTGTGGCACATCCACATGGAGGTGTCAGCGGGAGGCTGGGTATGTGGAGGGAGATGAGGGCTGCCCTCCAGCTCCCACGAGACCACTTAAAATTTCACACTCCCATCCTGCTTCGTCATCATTTGAGCCTGTACACACTTATTTCCTGTTGATGGAGCATTCTTCTCTACCCCCCGGCCTCTCAGTCTGACTAATCCCTACCCATTCCTCAAATTTCAGTGGAGGTGTCCCTGCCTCTGCAAAGGGACACCTCCACATTCCTCCTGATTCCTCCTTTCTGTTTTGCTACCCTAACACCGCACAGTGCTGAAACAGACTGTCTCCCCCACTAGACTGTACGTTCCCTGAAGGCATGGACTATGTCTAACCCTCAAAGTAAGCCCAGAGACTGACATATAAAGGGTGCTCGGTAAATATTTAGCTTATTTTACCTGAGAGGAGAGGAGAAGAGCCTACAGGTAAGGCCTGCTGGAGCCAGCTTTTATCTGACTCAGGAGAACCGATGGCTACATTTTCAGGAACTTTGCAAGCTGGTTATTAAATCATCAGTAGCTTGAAATCAGCTATGGTAGCAGTACTGACACCATGGAAGTTGGAAAATTCCATAAACAGGGCTTCCCACTTCTCCCTAATCTCCCCACCCCTCAGAAAGCCAGTTTACCAGCTCACCATTTGGCAGGGGTCAAAGGTGTGTGCAGAGGAAGAAGGTAGACCAGAGAATTAAAATCTGTGCTTTCAGAAATATTCTTTCATAGAAATAAAGTATTATTAAATTCCACAATTTCCAAAGAAAAGTCTATTTAAATTTTAATTGTATCGGTAAAAAGAAGATAGAAAATAGAGGAGGAAAGAGAAAAGAAAAAATGAGAGAAAGTAGTAGATATATCACTGGAGAAATCACTTCTCAGTTCTGGCTCTGACAGTGGCTTGCTGTGGGACCTCTGGCCCACAATTGAGTCACTAAATTATAATCCTCTTAAGAAACTTCTCTAAGTTGTGTCTCTCACAATACCTAGACTGGTATATAACAGAAAGTTGCCAAATATCTGCAAGAAGAATGTCTCTAGAGATTTTGCTTGTTTGCTTTTTTATGTTTGTATGAAAGAGCAGGCAGAGATTTGCTTGGTGTTTCAAATGAGGTAAGAAAATTGTGTTTGAATATCATCATTGGTCTATAATTTCTTCCTTGGGAAAAGTAAAAAAAAAAAAAAAATGGTCAGTACTCCCTATCCTTAAACTTCCCCTCTGTAACACATGCACACGCACACTATCATATGCAGACATTAGCCAAGTTAGGACCACAAAAACAGGGCAGGCATTAAGGCTGGGCACCAACTCCATCTGTGAGCCAAACCAGCTCAGGATCCCAGAACCATTTAGAAAATCAAAAAATTTTTCCTTCAGGCAGAAGTCTGAAACAGTGAAGATAACATCAGGATATTCCTTGACATTGCATGAGATGGGAATAAAAACGAGGCTCTGTATGTAGGACTCCTATAACTTCCATTTTATTGCCATAAAAAAAGAAACAAAATGTGATTAGTTTAGTTGACCCCAAAAGAGCCCCCCCACCCCATACTGCTGACTTGCTATAATGCAAGATGCAAGGGCTGTGTGCAATATTCTGTAAATTTTTATTGAAACCATTGTAGCAAAATAAGTTATGCAAGGTTATTCATTACAACATTATCATAAGAGAAACAACCTAAAAGTTCATTGATAGAAAACTGTTTAAAGAAATGATGGCACATCTACTTAATGAAGTACTATGCAAATATAAAAAAGAGTGAAGAAGCTTTTTATAAACTAAGATAAAGTGACTTCCAAAATATAATAGAAAATAAAAATAAGGTGTAAAACAAGGTGTTTTGTACTCTATTATTGTACAAAAGTGATGAAAAGAGTTCACTTTGTTGAAATTAAATGGGAAGACTCCTCCTTTTGCAAAGGAATAGACATACTTTGCCCTATTCCTCCCATAAAGTACAACCAAAATTCTGGACATTATATTTAAAACAAATATGAGAAGATTCTGAAAGTCTTCTGAAAGGTGGAGAAGAAGGCAGACCCTCTAGGGATATTGGAGTCCCTAAAAAGAGACACAGTAGTAAATTTCCTGGGTTTTCTTTTTGCTTCATATATCACAAAATTGAAATTGAAGTTGAATAAGATAGCAACCTCAAATATCAATGGGTGCAGACAGAAAAAAATAAAAGCCCCAGCAAAACCCCACTTTCTCTAGCCAAAAGACAAAGAAAGGGACAGACCAGCAAGACAGAAACTCCATCCAAACACAAAAAAAGTTATTTATTTATTTATTTAACTGTGTCCCCAACCCACATCAGTAGAGGCCAAGTGGGGGGCCTAGACTTCCACCCTTGCCAGACGGGGGACACTCCAACACCTGGGCGGTGTCAGAGAAGGCTAAGCAGGGAAGAGAAATTTGCCCACCCCCTGCAATGTGAATAGAAACCACATGTAAAGGCTAGATTTCCATCCCATCTAGCAGCAACAAGACATTCCTCCCACTCCTCACTAGGATGGTGTCAGAAGAGGACTAGTTTTGTTAGTGGGGACAACTTGGGAAGCAGTGGCAAAGCATTTATACTTCTTCCAAACAGAGTGACATCAGTAGAGGCCTAGTGCAGAGCCCGAAGAACTCCTACCCACCTCACTTCTAGCAGTAATGAGGAGTCCCCGCACCTTAGTGTTAACAGAGGCTGGGTGGAGAACCTAAGGCATTTATTGTCACCTGGTAGTAATGAGACAGCACTTTCTCTTCCTCTGCCAGGGTGGTATCAAAAGAAACCAGCTAGATTAAAAGCTTTAAATAAGATCCAGAGTCTCATGATATAATGTGCAAAATTTCTAGGTTTTAGTAGAAAATCACTCACGATACCAAAATTAGGATAATCTCAGTTGAATGGATAAAAAAGCAACAGATGCCAATATTGAGGTGACACACATGTTAGAATTATCCAAAAATAATTTTAAAGCAACTATCATAAAATGCTTTAACAAGCAATTAAAATATGCTTGAAACAAATGAAAGAACAGAAAATCTCAAGGAAGAAATGGAAAGTCTCAGCAAAGACAGAAAATATAAAGAAAAATCAAATGGAAATTTTAAAACTGAAAAATACAATGCCAAAATAGAAAAAAATCAATGGATGGGTTCAACAGCAGAATGGAGAAAGAATTAGTAAACTGGAATATAAAACAGTAGAAGTTACTCAGTCTAAACAATAGAGAGATATTAGACTGAAAAAAATAAACGCAGTCTCAGGGACCTGTGGGAGTATTACAAAAAAATGTAAACATTCATGTCATTAGAGACTTGGAAGCAAAGGATGAAGAGGATAGGGTTGAAAAAGTACTTGAAGTAATGGCTGAACAATTCCCAAATTTGGCAAAAGACATAAACCTACAGGGTCAAGAACCTGAGAAAATCCTAAAGAAAGATAGACTCAAAGAAATACCAAGACACATCATACTCAAACTTCTGACAACAAGAAACAAAGAGGAAATCTTGAAAGTGGTAGGAGAGAAATGACACTATACCTGTAGCAGAAAAAGAACTCACATGACAGGTCAAAGAGTAAATTCTTTCCCCCTAAGATTGGGAAAAATACAAAGTTGTTTGTTCTTACCACTCTTATTCAACATAGTGTTGGAAGTTCTAGCCAGCTTTATGGTAAAGCAAGAAAATGAAATAAAAGACATACAGATCAGAATGGAAGAAATAAAGCTGCCCCTAGTTGCAGAGGACGTGATTCTCTATATGAAAATCCCAAGAAATCTAAAAAAAACCCACAAAAACACCTAAAACTATGAAGTCAGTTCAGCAAAATTGCAAGATACTAGATAAACATACAACAATCTAATTATGTACCAGTAATAAATATGTAAAAATAAAAATAAAAAAACCAATATAATTTATCATTTACAATTGCTCAAAAAAAAGATACATGCTTAGGTGTAAAGCTAATCAAAGATGTACAAGTCTTGAGTGCTGAAAACGACAAAACACAGATGAAAGAAATAAAAGAAGATCTAAATAAATTGAGGGATATATTATGTTCATGGATTGTAAGATTGATTTAGTAAAGATATCAATTTAATAATTTATCTAGAAAAGTACAATGCCTAGAACAGCTAAAACAATCCTGGCAAAGAAGAAAATGGGAGGAATAAGTCTACCCTATTTCAAGACTTAATATATACCTATTGGAACAAAGTATTAATGGAGGGACAAATACATAGATTAATAAAATAGAGAACCCAGATAGACTGACACAAATATGCCAAACTGATTTGTGACACAGGTGCAAAAGCAACTCAATGGAGGAAAGATAGACTTTTCATCAAATAGTGTTGGAACAACTGAACATCTACAGGCAAAAAAAAAAAATTGAATCTCAACCTACGTCTCACACTTTATACAAAAATTAACTCAAAATGAATCACAAACTTAAATATAAAACACTTAGGAAAAAATTAGACAATGTTTGGAATCCAGGGCCAGACAAACAGTTCTTAGACATAACACAAAAGCATGATTCATAAAAGGAAAAATTAATAAACTGGACTTCATCAAAATTCAAAATATTTGCTCTACTAAAGAGGATGAAAAAATAAGCTAAACCCTGAGAGAAATATTATTTGTGGACTATAATAAAGAACTAGTACATAGAATATATATGTCTTAAAATTCAACAGTTAAAAAAGCAAATAATCCAATTAGAAAATGGGTCAAAGATACAAAGAGACATTTCACCAAAGAGGATATATGAATGGTAAATAAGCATATGAAAAGTTATTCAAGATCATTAGTGATTTAGGAAATGCAATGTAAAACCACAATGAGATAACCTTATACAACTATTATAATGGCAAAAATAAAAAATACCAACAAACCAATACCAAATGTTGATGAAGGTGTGCAGAAACTGAATCACTCATATTTTGCTAGTAAGAATGTAAACTCATATAGCCACTATGGAAAACACTTTCGAAAAACAATCTGGAAAAAATTAAACATGCAACCACACATGACCTAGCAATTACACTCCTGAGCATTTTTCCCAGAGAAATGAAAACCTAACAACCAATATCCGAATGCTTAGAATGTTTATCTTTATTCATAATGTCCAAAAAGTGGAACACACAGGTGAATGGTTAAACTGTGGTGCATCCATATCATGGAATATCACTCAGCAATAAAAAGGAACAAAATAGACAACAATCTGGTTGACTCCCCAGTGAATTATGCCAAGAGACACCAATCTCAAAAGCCTACAAACTATGTGATTTTATTTATATAACATTCTTGAAGTGTCAAAATTATAGAAATATGGAACAGATTAATGGTTGCCAGGGGTTAAGGAGGGAGTGGGGGTGGGAAGTAAGTAGATGTGGCTATAAAAGGGCAACATATAAGATCCTTGTGATTATGTAACTATTCTGTATCTTGGCTGTCTCAATGTCAGTTCAATGTCAACATCCTGGTTGTGATATTGTACTACAGTTTTGACATACTGTAATATAGTATCATAAAGCACTATACTATAAGCTGCCATTAGGGAAAATTGGGTAAAGGGTATATGGGATCTCTGTATATATAATTTCCTATAACATCATGTGAATGTATAATTATCTCAAATAAAAAGTTTTTAATAACCAAAGAAGGATAAAAGTGACAAATATGCCTATTTAGAACATATCTCTAGAAGCATACCTAAGAAGTGGAAATATTAGTTATCCTTAGGAAGAGGAAGTTGATAGCTTGGGAGCGGGGTGGGAGATAAACCTTTTATTTTACATTCTTTTGTATGTTTTGAATTTTGATTACGTAAAATAAATGTTCATTCACAAAATAAAATTTTAAATATAAATTTTAAAATTCTTAGCCAATCAAAGCTTGAGGTCTTCTAATGGTTAACAGTCTTGATTCACCTGTTAACTTTCTAGTCAGAAATTATGGTTTTTTTTTACCTTTCTAATTATTAATCTACTACAATATTGCAGCTTCTTGTCATTCCCACATAGCCAAAATTCTTATCCTTTTTTAAGTATAAAAATTTGTCTGTACTCTCATTGTTTTCCATAAAAAAGTAGTTAATAGAAAAACACTTTGTTCCTATTGCTGTTAACTGTTTGCACATTTATGGGTCCGTTGGAGCAGCCTTGACATCCTACCATGCCATCAAATTACTTTACAAGATACAATGTGATAAAATCTCTAGAAACAGCATGGACTTTGAAAGCATACAATCTAGGATTTCTAGTCATGTGACCTTGTCCAAATTATTTAACCTACGTAACACTGTTTCCTTATCTATAAAGCAAACATAATATCCATTTTTCCAGATTGCTTTCAGTATTAATACAACTTATATAGAGTGCCTGGAACATGGTAGCAGCTCAAGAAGAGTTAAAATTATTGAAAACAAAAGCTTTAGTAACAGAAAAACCAGAGGCTCACCAAGAGAGTACTTTATGGACACATATCTAGGAAAACACGGACACCTGTTGAAGTAAGCTAGAGGGAACTAACATGGCTCTTTATAACAATGTGAAGTGTATCCCATCTTTCCATATTACATTGTCATTAAGGAACAGTTTCTGTTCCTTATTATGAATTTAGACTCCTCAACTCTGAGATTTATTGTTCACGTGTGTGTGTGTGTGTGTGTGCGTGAACCATTAGTTACCTCTAGGAAGGCTGAAAAGGTGCCTTAAACTTCAGGACACTCCATATTTAGAGTGCCAGAGCCCACCCTGGACTGTTCTGCTGAAGTCCCCTCAATGTTCCAGACTGAATATCTCAGAAATTGAAAACATATATATATATATATATTATGAACTGTACTCTTTGGAGGAGGGGAAGGAACTAGAGTAAGACAAATCCCTGTGGAGATGGATGATAGAGTTTTACTGAAAAGAAGAAGGGTGAACATTGTACCATGGCAAAAGGCAGCAGGAGAACCAGACATAGAAATAGTGTGTGCCCTTAAGTGACCCCCGGATGGGCTTAATTTATCTTTCTGTTTCATTTTTTGGAATAGGGAAATTAGGGTACAATTTAAAAGATTTTTTTCCCATCTATTGTAATTAATTTTCTTTAATTACTCACAACTCTTCAGGGAAAACTGCTTCACCCATACAGCAGCCTTGACTGCTGGTGCTCTGGGGGAATTAAGCCACATAGTAATAAAAGAAAGTGTCGTATTTTGATATCACAGAACATGGAGTCCAGGATGGGGGACAGATGGGAGTTCCAGAAGGTAGAAGCCTACGGTGGAACTGGGGGCAGTGGAGGGGACAATGCAGTGTGAAGTCGCTGCCAAACTGAGCGCCTCAGGAATGGATGTGAAACGAACTTTGTCCTTCTCAAATCTTGTAGAGAGAGTTGAGTTTGTGAAATGGGAGGAGGCTGCCACGTAGATTACACCTGGTAGACATAAAACATCCAACTCAAGACAGGAAAATCACCCTTAATAAAAGCAACTACAGTTCCCACAGTCACCTCTCCCCTTCTTTTCTTGGGTGCTTTCTTTCATTTCAAGTGAACTTACAAAGTCAAAGAATCGTCAGCTGTGTAGTCACCTAACCCATTTTAACAGGTTGGTGTCTATTAAATCAGTAGATTAACATTGGTAATATGCTCTATCTGTACAAGTTCCCACCTGATTGAGGATGACACCAAGAGAGCCACAGTTTCATAAGGCACCAAGATAGTGTCCATCAAACCAAACTTATGAATATATAAATGACATTTCCTTGATGTTTCCATATTTCCAAATTACTTCAATAGCCACACATGTTAAGATATGTTTCTGAAATGGCATAGTTAAAGAAAATTTTTTAAAAGATAAATCTTTTACCGTAAGTTCCCAAGTGCTATTTTGAACTTTCCACAATCACATATAACTCTAACATTCACTTCCTGAAGTATTCTGCCTTTGTCAATGTACAATTTGCATGTACTAACTAGTTCAAACTATAACCAAAGGACAGTCAATTGAAAGGACTTTCCTATACTCATTTAAATAATAGTACATATGTGTTAATGGGCACCACAGGTAATAATCATTTCTTAGACTTAACTCTTAGAGATTTTTCTATTTAAGAATTAATCATTCTAACCAAGTATTCAGCAGAATTCATGAACGGAAGGCTTACAGGGACATAATGGTATGGATCCCAGTGTTTACTAATGAAATCTCACTACACTCACTTATGACAAAGATAGTCTTGTTACAAGACTGGACTCTCCTTTTTCTATTGTACATGACAAAGGCTAGGAAATGTTGTTAAGAGGTATGTCGTTAAGGATAAACTAGTATTCAAAAAGTACCTTACGGTTTCTTTTTTCTCTTATCCTGTGCTACAGTTTGTGATTGTCCAACTAAAAAGATCAATTTATCCATTCCCTGGAAAAATTTACTATCCAAAGTCACACAAGACAAATTTCGAGTAGAAAATCTATTAAATCACTTCTTAAGGGAAACATTTCTTTAGTGACACCAATGTGATGTTAGAATCCTGCTTATTTAGAATTCAGGTAAAAACCACACATACCACAGTAGGTTTGAACAGATTATCAAGTTCCCTTGTTGGCCCATTTGGACTCCTCTTTCCTAAGCAACACTGAAGACAAGAGCCCCAGGTTGTTCCCCAGCCCAGGTTTTCATGCCTCCAAGCTATCTTTTCTGTTCTTTGAACACCTAAATATTTATTTGAAAAAGATGCCTGTCTTACAGAGAGAGCCTGTGTTAACCTCTCTTCTAACATCTGGCAGCTTCTAGCCTTGTAAGGAAGTGGTACCTTCACCCGCCACAATTTAGCAACTTTAATCAAGTTATCATGTTAAGTATCATTAGTGAACAGCGGGATGACCATGATTTCCTTATAAAGCATTGTGAGTTTTGCACTATCACTGTATTGATTATTTTTGAAATGTAAGCCCATCCTTAATGACTTATCAGCCAGGAGTCATAAGTCTGCCTATTGGTTAATGTGCTCTTTAGTAACATAACCACCTCATAGACACTCTACAATTTTTTAACCCTTTCATAGTCACCAAAGGAAAATCTTTGTTTCTCAGTGATAAATCATTAGAGGTAGAAAGAATTCATTCTTGAAATCACACTATGTGTGTTTAAAGTTGGTCCTTAACACAAATCTGGGATGTGTGTGTGAGAGACAGAGACAGAGGCAGAGAGAGAGAAAAAGATACAGAGACAGAGAGACACAGAGAAAGAGAGACCAAAACAGAGACAGTGAAACAGAGACAGAGAGACAAAGAGAGAAGAGATGTTTTTACATTCCTGGAGTGATTGCCAATCATCCTTCTGCCTTTAAACCTAGCGTACCTTTACCACATCTCTGTAGTCACATTTTTTGTTCTTGCTTTCCATTGCTATAAATGCTGGACTAGCAATTTTCTTTGTTCCCACATCCTGGTGACAGACAGTCAATAGCTTTGTGGTCCAAATTCTTTGCTCCCTGAAATCTACGCCCTAGGATTTTCGGCCCGGGGCTTCTGAACACTGAGCAACTGTTCACCAATCCTCAAGGTTATGTGGAAGGGATAGGTCAGTGACCATAGCTTTGTCCCTTTCTTTTACTCCCAATATCATTCAGTGCTGGTACATGGTAAGTGCTCAATAACTGTTAAGGAAGGAAGAGATGGAAGGAGGGGAGAAAGGCAGGCAGGCAGGCAAGCACATTCTGCAAGCGATTTGGCAAAAAAACAAATAAAAGACAAGAGTGCTTACCTTTTAAGACATGGTATTAAAAGATTGGTAGCAAGGAAGTCCCAATACTTAATCAGATCCAAGACTTTGCTGGTGTGTGTGTGTGTGTATGTGTGTGTGAGAGAGAGAGAGAGAGAGACAGACAGAGAAAGAAAGAAATTTTAGCACCCATTAGGGTGGTAGTGGTGATAATGATGATGTATAACAATGAGGATAATTCTAACTTAAAACTGATTTTTAACTGGAGTACCAAAAAAGAAGAAGAGAAAGTTTTGGTTGGCTATAATATACTACTCACAATCATCTACATGAACTGCGTGCTATCTAAGCCAGGTTACTTTGCAACAAAATAATGATGATAAATACATTTACTTCTTCCACATCCCTTATAAATGTGTTTCCCAAGGTTCAAATTCCAGCCTTATGCTATTTTTTTAATATACTTTCTTTCTTGGAGATTTAAGAATCATCCATCATGGTGTCTCTCATACTTCCTTTAATATACAAATTTAATAAATACTGTATGACTGGTGGACTAATTAAACATAAGCTCAAGACTAAAGAGTGATTTTAGAAATTACAGATTTAATATGCATATTTAGCGATCTCTAACACCTGAATAGCAGAAATCTTCAGCATTCTACCACCTTTTTCTCATATTTCTTTCCTCTCCACCTTTTCTTAACCTTACAGCTTAACTTTACAATAAAAAAATTAATTACAATGAGCTATCCTTTGAAAACCAGAGTTTGTAAGTAATGACAGCATGAGGTGTTCAAATTATGAAAAAATAGACAGGAAGAGGATCATTTTTTATTTCTTGATATTAAGTCATGGAATGCCTGTCTGAATCTATTTTGGATAGCATTAACAGGATACCTGAGACCGGGTAATTTATAAAGAAAACAGGTTTATTAAACCCTTTCTACAGGCTTGAAAGTTCAAGTACATGACCCTAGTTTCTGGTGAGGGCTTTTGTGCTGCATCATAACATGGTGAAGGCCAAAGGAAAAGTGAGCAAGTGAAAAGAGGAACCTCGAGGGGTGTCCTGGCTTTATAACAACCCACTCTCTCAGGAACGTTCCTGTGAGGAACTAATCCAGTTTAGGAGAGGTGAGCACTCACTATTTCCAGAAAGGCACCAAGCCACTCATGAGGGATCCACCCCAAACACCTCCCATTAGGCCCCACCTCCAACAGTGGGGATCAAATTTCAATGTGAGATTTGGTGGGGAAAAACAAACCATATCAAAACCACAGAAATGACTAACGTCATTTTTAGTTGTCTCTAATTAGTGTTACACAAACAATGCTAACTTCAATGCCAAAATAATTTTGGAAACAGGGCTTATTTTATTTAGCATTTTCAATTAAAAACTACAGAGAGTGGTACTCTTCATAAATAGCAGCAACTTTTAGGGCTACGGGACCAAAACAAACTTATTTTTAAAATGCTAGAAGATATTTTCATTAAAAGCCTTTTACATGGATATGTAAATAATTTGAGAAAGAAAATTGTTCATGGATTCATTTAAAAAATATTTATTGAACACCAATTGTGTTTCAGGCATCTGGTTAGTGAATTCACTTTGAAATCTCTGTCTGCTAGGTACCAATGAACAGACTCTTAAAAATTGATCTAATCCATTTAGATGGATATAAATTCTCTGTAATATGTCTGTATGGATGTGTGTGTGTGTGTGTGTGTGTATACACACACACACACACTCTCTCTCTCTCCATATATATATAGAGAGAAAGGAGATTGTGGCTGCTGTTTTTGTCACTGGGTTCCGTGGATCAGAAAAATCCTTTTTTCCTTGCATTTTTATTTAGTTCGAACATGTATTTTTTTTTTTATTTCAGCATATTATGGGGGTACAGATGTTTAGGTTACGTATGTTGCTCTTGCCCCTCCTCCCCCCCTAAGTCCGAGTTTCAAATATGTCCATCCTTCGGGTGGTGCGCATTGCACTCTTTGTGTATGTATATACCCATCCCCTCCCCCCTCCTCCTCCCTCCCCCCTCCCCCCTGCCCAACATCCAATAGATTTTATTCTTATATGTGCACTTATGTGTTGATCAGTTAATACCAATTTGATGGTGAGTACATGTGGTGCTCGTCTTTCCATTCTTGGGATACCTCACTTAGTAGAATGCGTTCTAGCTCTATCCAGGGGTATACAAGAGGTGCTATATCATCGTTTCTTAAAGCTGAATAGTACTCCGTGGTATACATATACCACATTTTATTAATCCACTCATGTATTGATGGACACTTGGGTTGTTTCCACATCTTTGCAATTGTGAATTGTGCTGCTATAAACATTCGGGCGCAGGCGTCTTTCTTATAGGGTATCATTTGTTCTTTTGGGTAGATGGCCAATAATGGGATTGCTGGATCGAATGGTACTTCTACTTGTATCTCTTTAAGGTATCTCCATATTGCTTTCCACAGAGGTTGCACTAGTTTGCAATCCCACCAACAGTGCATGAGTGTTCCTATCTCTCCGCATCCACGCCAACATTTACTGTTTTGGGACTTTTTGATAAAGGCCAGTCTCACTGGAGATAAGTGATATCTCATTGTGGTTTTAATTTGCATTTCCCTGATGATTAGTGATGTTGAGCATTTTTTCATATGCTTGTTGGCCATTTGTCTGTCTTCTTTTGAAAAACTTCTGTTCATGCCTTTTGCCCATTTTTTAATGGGGTCGTTAGTTTCTTTCTTGCTGATTTGTTTGAGTTCTTTGCAGACTCTATATATTAGCCCTTCTTCTGATGTGTAGCTTGTGAATATTTTCTCCCATTCTGCAGGTTGTCTATTTGCTCTGTTGATTGTTTCCTTGGTTGTACAGGAGATTCTTAATCTAATCAAGTTCCACTTATTTATTCTTGTTCCTGCTGTAATTGCCTGACTGGAGGATGAAACACACCAATTGCTGGACCTGGGTCACATGCCCAGTCCTGTATCTGGGGTATGAGACCAATCCTGTAAGTACCGTATAGACTGAGGGTGTCATGGGGCAGAAAAAAAAAAGTAAATTGAACCTGATTCCATTAAAAGTTTATGCTCTCCAAATACATGTTAAAGAAATTAAAATGCAATCCATCAACTGGGAGAAAATATTTTCCAAATATGTATCTGACAAAAATTTGTATTTAGAATATATAAAATAAAACTCTTAAAATTTAATAATAAAATTTAAATTATGGGCAACAGCTTTGAACGGACACTTTACCAAAGAAGACACGTGGATGGCAAATAAATACCTGAAAATGAGCTCAACGTCACTAGTCATTAGGGAAGTGCAAATTAAAAGCCTGATGAGGTACCATAGCATAAATACTGAAAAGCTGAAATTAAAGGAGACTGAGCAAGTTCCGGTGAGGATGTGAAGCAAAGGAACTCCCTTATACTGCTGAAGGAATGTAAACTGTTATAACCTCTTTGAAAAACAGTTTGACAGCTTCTAAAAACGTTGCCTCAATATAACCCAGTTATTCCATGTCTAAGTATTTGTTCAAAACTAATAAAAGCACACCGTCACACAAATTCTTGTACACCAATGTGATAGCAGCTTTATTTGGAATAGCCAAACACTGGAAAAACCCAAATGTTCATCAACAAGTGAATGAATAAGCAAACCCTGGTATATCCAAACAATGGACTGCTACTTGACAATAAAAAGGATCAACTACTGACACACACATTAATAAATTTTAAAATATTCATGCTGACTGAAAGAAGGCAGAAAAAGGGAAAGTACATAATGTATGATTCAATTTATAGAAAGTTCTAGAAAATGCAAAATAATCTATAGTGGCATAAAACAAATCATTGGTTGCTTGCAAGAGTGTTGGGGTGAAGGGAAGCATGTGTTTCAAAGAGACACAGAAAAAAAAACCTTTGGTGTTCATTATCTTGAGTTCGTGACAGTTTCACAGATGTACACACGTCAAAAGTCATCAAACTGGGCACTTTAACATGTGTAGTTTATTGTATCACAGTTTCACTTCAACAAAGCTGTAAAAAAGAACTCTGTGATTCAATAACTGTTATTGTCCCCCAACCAAAATTCCTATGTTAAAGTCCTAACCCCCAGTACCTCAGACTTTGGCTATACTTGGAGATAGAGTTTCTAAAGAGGCAGTTAAGTTAAAATGAAGTCATTAGAGAGACCAATATGACTGGTGTCCTTCTAAGAAGATGAACTTCAAACACAGACAGACACACAGGGAATACCATGTGGAGATGCAGGGAAAAGATGGCTAGCTACAAGCCGAGGAGACAGGTCTCAGAAGAAGCCACCCCTACTGATACCTGGATCTCAGACTTCTCTTCTCTAGAACTGAGAAAATAAACTGTTGTGTAAGCTTCTCAGGATGTGGCACTTTGTTATGGCAGCATCAGCAAACTAATACAAGACACTTAAACGTTCAGAATTCAACAGCATTTTCTTATTCTAATGTCTGTTAGACTTACTATTGTCTAATAAGGTGTGTAAGGAAAATAAGGAGAATAAATCAAATATTTGACAAAAGTTATAATACCAGTAATAGGAATGCAGTCATTTGCCTAGAATTTTATAATTTTTCAAAAACACATATCTTTTCTGTCTCAGTAGAACATTTGCTGGTAGTTTGTTTTTCTCTATAATATTAAAGCTTGCATAACCCACACATTAAGAAACAGAAAAACCATAGCACTTATGATAGGAGGGAAACCTCAGGTTCACAGAGCTTGGCTGCTTGAATGCAGAGGAGGACTGGAGTCTTGTTGAGATCGTGTGACTTGTGGAGACGGTGTGAGAATGAAAGACTTGTCCAGGTGATGTGAGAGCCAGCCTTGGAACCAGCCCTGTGATTTGAGGTTCCTTGGCTTTTATATCCAATGATGTGTCCATAGAGATAAACCTAAGTATGCACATTCCCAATCATTCTACAATCATGCACATTAATGATCTTACTACACCAGCAAGCTGATGCATGCAATCTTCCCTGCAATATTTCAAACAGTATTTATTCCAATTCATTTTTCAATACTTACAGCAATTTGTAAGTGATCTAGCCTAACAGGTCCCCTTCCCCAACCTGTCCTTCTAGTTTCACAATAAATTCCCCAAGCAGAGAAGCTTCCCAGTGATGTGGAGAGAATGAAACTGTTTGAAACGTGAGCAGTATGAGGGAGCCCTAGAGGTTTATTGGGCATTTGTAACAGAACCCAGTTCCTAAATCATTCTCACATGTGCCGTTCAAAGTAAGCATTACACTATACTGCTATCATTTTCAATTTCATTGCCCTCAGGGCTAAATTCTAAAAGCCAAGGAAATAGATGCTTCTAGTATTAAAGTAAATTGAAGGAGATCTTCAAACACTTCTTCAATTTTATGCTTGCTCCCTTTGCAAAGCTGCCTGCTTTGGGCTTCTTTTCACTTGTTTCTTCTTCCATCTCTTAGCAATTATTTCCATTTGTTTGGAGGCTGGCCTTTCGTTGCACTGAGATCCCTGATACCGGCAGCATAATTACAACCAGAGAAAAGGACCTCCAGCTTCCTGCACAGGGCTTTGTTTGCTGATACCTCCCTAAGGGCACCTCTGTCTTTCCCTTTAATATGAGAACCTCCATCACTGCCTTCCTCTTGGTGCTGCTCAGGGTGGGGCCCTGTCACCTTAATTGCTTCCTCCTGATCTTCCCGTGGTCATAGGCTCTTTAGCCCGATGTCTCCGGTTGGTCTGTGACGGTGGAGGCTGTTTTTGACTTCTGAGTGAAAGCTCCATGGGGACAGGGATTCCCGTGATGGTCTCACTTACTGCAGTGACCTCCACTCCTAGCAGGGGCCTGACATACACTAGAAATACCCATCGGTGATCGTTAAATTATGAGAAAACAAAGGATTGGTTAATTGATGTTCCTTGCTGCCAGAGTACACCATTAGTTCAATCATTCCATTTCTCAGCAAACATTTTTGGATAACCCACTGTGCACTATTCATAGTGTCTGCAAAGACGCAGGGATGTGGTCCAGGTAAGAAAGGAACTTAGCACTCAGAGAGTGAATAATGTCAATCCAGCATGGTCACCCATTACTGGGCTGGTGACAAGATGCAATGACTACTCAGCCAAGGACCTAATGAGCTGGAATCAAGCACCAAGCAGCCTCTTCCTGAGCTGAGTTTTGAGGAAGAGAAGTTAGCCAGATAGAGAAGCAGGGATGGGGAATGGTGGGTCATTCCAAACACTGGGTACAACATTTAAAAGGCACAGAAGCCTGAAAGCATATGGCATTTTTTTCAGTAAAAACAAGCAGTTTGCATTGCTGTAGTCTCAACAAATTGAGATTTGGGTAGAAGTGACAGAAGAGACAGGCAGGAATATATATTCTCAATACGTCTACATGGTGACTTATCTAGTTATTTAACAATTTATTATCTAATTATTTAGCAATTTATACAATTGTCTCCCACACTAGACTGTGCATTCTTTTGGAAGCACCCAGAAAGGAATAGGTTTATAGCAGGTGGTCAATGAGATGGATGGATGGATGATGGGTAGATGGATGGAGGATAGATGGAGGAATGGATGGATGGATGGATGGATGGATAGATAAACATGTATATAAAACTGAAAACACACAGTTCCCAGCTTTGTAGCTGAGGTGCCCAATAATGTTTCTGCTCCTACAGTTGCATGGCTTCTCCCAGGGTATCTCTGCCTGAATTTCTCCAGCCTCAGGGGTTCCTCCTCTGACCACCCAGCTTTCCCAGCCAAGCCGATGCTGAGAGGCTGGGAAAGGTCACAGAGCTGCTTTTTCCCACAGCCCCAGTGTAAGTGTTCCTCCTCTAGGGGCTGAGAGGGTGCCCCCATAGACATCATCACTAGACTCAGCCCATGCTGTAAACTGGAACAGGGGTAGGCACCGTGGGAATGTCAGGGTCCCTTCACCCACTCTCGCCTCCCCAGGCTCCAGGCTTGAGTCCTTGTGGTGATTGGTAGAATGTGTAGATTCCTCCAGATACCTGGATGCTGCCCTAGGGCAGGAGTACAAAGTGTCACCATACATCTCAGAGACACTCCATTAATGTGATCCACTGGTTGTTTTTATTTTAGTTGATTTGGTGGTCAAACCAGAACAGTTTGTACGTGGCCTTAATATTTTGACCCCATAACTTTTCCTTCCCACCTCCACTTGCTAAACACATATGGCCCAAATACCTATAAACCCAGAATTTCCTTCTTCTAAGAACAATTTTTGACTAACTATTCCAGAAACTAGCTTAACAGGCTAACCCACTTGCTTCCTATAAAAATTCACTCCTTCTTCTCCAAGACAAAATGTTCCTAGGGAGTTGTCTCAAGCTTTGGCATCCTGATTAAAGGTTTATTTTACCCATAGTCTGTACTCTGGTTGATTTTCTTCCACTGAAGAATGCGTCTTTCAGACTGATTCAGTTCTTTAACATGTAGGGAAAACTGTTGGTCAGAATTCTAATACAGGTTGAGTTGATTTGGAACTTCAGCTCAGGTCAGCCCTGGGGCATTGGAAGGAGGAACTGAGTCCCACTTAGGCACTGCTTAGTTCTTTTAAGAAAACCAGGGCGTTTACTGCTCAGTGGGGGACTATTTTGAGTTTCTCAGCTACAATGCTTTGTTTAGCCAGAAAGTGAAACCAAGGGAGAAGGTAGGCAAGAAGTATTTCCCATTCGCTTTTCCCTTATCCTTTGGATTTAATATTCAATGACTTTGTCCCATAGAATTTTGACATGTAACGGGCAGGGCACTGGGTCTGAAATTATCAAAGCACATCACTAAGGGACTACCCACATGCCTGCCTAATCACAGTTTGACCTAAAATCTTATTGGATCAAATTGCATTCCTCCTCTGGATTTTTTAGTCCAGCTCCAAATGAAACTCTCCCCAGTCAATCTCTTTTGACCATTAATGAGGCAGAAATGCAGATGAGCGGTAACCCGCCACAACTCTAATTTATTTATCTGTAGTTGCTATTAAATAAGAGTGGAAATAAGAAAACAATTTGTATATGTGGCAAACTCCCTCAGCTATAGTAGGTCTTGTCACAGTAGTTCACATATTTTATTGAGAAACTTCTTACAAAGAAAATGCAACTTTCTGTCTTCCCCTTGAAAATACTGAAGTAAAAGAAAATCCTGATAACCTACCAATATGTTCTGAAATAAAGGCAGAATTTAACTGCTCTTATACATGATCTTTTGTTAAAGTCATCCATCTGGAAAAATAAAAACATAATTTAGACCTTTCCTGAACTTGTTCCTTTACCTGGTAACCTTTAGAAAGTGAATTAAAGCTGTGAAAGGTGCTGAATTAACTGCTATTGAATCAAGGACTATGGAGACAGATGTCCATTCTGGAAACATTCATAGCAAAATGACCTTGTTGTACATCAATGTACCTCCAAAATTCAGAGCACACCCATCGACAAAATAGTGTTTCTCCAGGAACAATTGTAGAAATGACAGCATAGTAGTAACAATTGATAGTAGTAACTGATAGTAGTAAATGATAGTAGTAGTGATGAGAGTACCATAAATACTAACACATTTTAAATATTTATTTTGTGCCAAACATAGCTCTAGACACTTTTACATGTGTTAAATCATCCAATGAACCACCGTCAAAATTCCTATTCATTTAGGTTAACATTTCTACCCAACTGAGAATATTGATAAATATTTAATAATTCCCTCAAAAGATGGGCAATGTGACACAGGCTGTAACACCAAGTGTACCAATCAAAGCTCTTGGTCATGAGAAGGTCAGTAGACTGAGTGGTACAGAGAAGTATTATCAAGCTTCACTCCTTTTGTTGTTTACCCAGAGCCTCCAGGTCAAAACAGCTAGGATTCTTCTCAGAGAAAAAGAATTAGTGTGGGTAGTGTTATGAGTAAAACTTGAAGCCATGAAGACATGCAAAGTCTCTAGACATTTTTAGGATCAGTTCATCATACATTATTAGAAGGAATAAAAGATGTCTTTTATGAATGAGTATTGCATTTGTCCTTGGCTTATATTCAAATATTTATAGCAAAGATCAGCTTTGGTTATACATATCTGAAACCGAAGTTAAATAAGAATGTTCAGAAATTAGAATGTAATTGATACATACAGAAACACCATCAAACATATTCTCTCTGGTTTGGCATGATTAAAATGTGTGTGTGTGTGTGTGTGTGTGTGTGTGTGTGTATGTGTGTGTGTGTGTTTATATAGCAGTCTGCTTCACAATAAAAGAGAAAGGAATGACATAGGTCACCATAGAGCTCCAGGCCTTACACTCTCCATACCAAGTCCCCACCCATTCTGGCCATACAGGTCTCATGAAAATGCTTATGTGACTGTGAGTGATTCCACTTTCTCCCTCGATTTTAATTGATGGCAGATTGCTCCATCAGAGCTGGTGACACCAACCTGGCCAAGTTGCAAGTCAAAGGTAACCAAATATATCTGACCAAATCCCCCTTCATTGTCTGATTACCATTAATACTATATCATAGCAGTCTTAAAATACCACTTCAGCAATCACATATTCATCATTTGTCATTCATAGTTAGTTAAAAAATGCTTAACAACTAAGAAAATGCACTTTTTCAAATGACAGAAAAAGTGAACATTAAGAATGTTCTGTTTTCCAACTTCTGTATTTTAACAGAGTAGAGCAAATATAGCATGTTAAGAAATGGTGAAATTTTTAAATGTTTTTCCTTTTCTTTTTTAAAAATTTTTTTAATGAAATTCCTCTTCTCAAATAATAGAAAGCTCATCCCTCAAGACACTGTGTTATTTACTGTGATGATTCCATACACTTCCTCTTTCCAAAGCCACACATTAGGTCAGCAGTGGCATCCCTAACACATTTGACACTCAAGCAGATCATGAGATCATGGTTTACCACACACCTCCTATGTGACAAATTATTTTCAATAGTAATTTTGCAATGAAATATATACTAATAACAATGGGAAAGAAACACAGGCAGTAAAAATTTCCTTTTACTGAAATTCATCTATGTACATATAATCATGCCAGTTAAAACTAAAAATTAAAATACATATTACAACTAAAAAAAATAAAAATGAGACTTCTTGTTCCAAAATGACAGTGTAGAAACATGTTTGCTTCACTCCTACCCCCCACCAAATCCAAAAAACAAACGAATATACATACAGTGCTGAGATTATCATCGGCAATACTCCAGAGCTGAATTATTAAGGATGAGACAGTTCTTGGGGCCACAGAGAGTGAAAAATTCCAAGCAGACAATAAAAGAATCAGACTTCCATATCCACAACTGCCTCCCTTCAATCTATCCAGCGCCAAGCGTGCAGAAAACTTTCTCCCAACTCACAGTTTCCACACTGGAAAAAGTGAGATCAAGATGGACAATCAGCTTCCCAATGATCTTGAGTTCCCTGGAAAAAGACTGTCCCTGCCATGAAACAGGATCAACCCATGGAAAGCATGAAGAGTACCTGAAGGTAGAAATATCACTGAGAAGAGCCAGAGACAAAGGGAGAAAGAAGGACTACCATATCCAGCCCTGAAAATTCAGCACTGTAACTCAACCAAAGGAGACAGCAAGTCAGAGTAGCTGTTCAGCAGCATGGATGCTGTAGGAGGTTCATTCTACAGGTCCCCTGGTCATGAACCCCCAGCCTTATCACAACCCTGGGATATCACCTGTGAAATCTCCTCCTTATTTGGGATGGGTGACATTCATATTGTTTACTAGACCCAAGGCAAACCAGGTCTTAAGGCATCATCTAGTTCTTTAAAGGAAGCAGTAACCCAGCAGGGGGAGGGAAAAAGAAAGAAAATCAATAGGCAAATTATAATACAGAGAATCTCTAAGCAAACATATCCAATAAAAACAAAAACAAGCCAGACAAAAAGACTATAATAAATAACTAATCTTTCAGTGCAAAAATATAGATGTACATCCACAAGAAACAACAGCAAATATGGAACCATGACTTCCCCAAATGGACAAAGCAAGGAGTCAGTGACTGACCTTAATAAGAAGGCAATATGTGACTTTCTGGCCAAGAATACAAAATGGCAGTTTAAAGAAATTTCAGTGATCTCCAGGAGAATGCAGAAAAGCAATTTAAAATTTTATCTGAGAAATTTAACAAAGAGATTGAAATAATTAGCCAACAAGCAAACAGAAATCTCGGAAATGAGAAATAAATGTTCTGAACTAAAAAATTCATTAAAGGTTCTCAATAGCAGAATGAATCAAGCAGAGAAATGATTCAATGAGCTCAAAGACAAGCTGTTTGAAAATAAACACTCTGAGGAGAAAAATAGAATGAAAAGGAATGAGGATTGCTTACAAGTATAGAAAGTTACCTTAAAAGACCAAATCTAAGAATTTTTGGTGTTCAGGAGGAACTGAACAAAAACAATCAGTAGACATACTATTTAAAAAAATAACAAAAATCTTCCAAACCTTGAAAAAGAGATAAATATCCAAGTGCAGGAAGGTCAGAGAACACCGGACAGATTCTACCAAAATAAAATTATCCCATCAGGGAAATGCAAATCAAAACCACAATGAGATATCATTTATCTCCAGTGAGAATGGCCTTTATCAAAAAGTCCCAAAACAATAAATGTTGATGTGGATGCGGAGAGATAGGAACACTCA
>CAUYSK010022080.1:0-10076 GCA_963575035.1 Avahi laniger | reverse complement strand
GTGTGCCTATGTCTTATCTGTGAGTTTTCATGTTCTTTAAAGGCAGAGTCTCAGTTAAAACCCAGGGTTGGCAAACTTACACCCTACCCTAACAAATTTGTTTTTCTGACCTGTGAGCTAAGAATGGTTTTTACATTTTTAAATAGTTGAAAAAAATCAAAAGAAGCGTGATATTTCATGACGTGTGAAAATTTCATAAAATTCAAATTTCATTGCCAATAAATAAAGTTTTATCAGCACAAAAAAAATGATCATATACTGTGCAATATCAATGTCTGATAGGAAGGTAATACATAATGAAAGATGAAAGAAAATTGAATTTGTAATGATTCCTTTAAAAATAGTTATTAAAGGCCAACATGGGAACATTAAAATAAATAAAATATTAAAAACACTTAATTACTGATTGCACATGGGATCATCTATCATTTGGATAAGATTTCTTCTCATCATTTATAACTGTATTCAATTTCAAACTGAGAGTAACATAAAATATGTGCATTTGACAAAAAAAAGTCATTAACAAATCTAATTACTATCCCAAGAATGCTTTATTTATTATAAAAAAGAGAAACAGTACATCACCCCTAGCATTTTACTTGACTACAGATAATCACATTAATCCATGATTTTTTTATACTTCACCTACTTATTGGTTTAATCATGTGTAAATGAAACTCATATGCATTGTAAACTTTTAGATACATGAATATGGCAGGATTTTTCATGATTGGTTTTGATTCCTGATTTTTGTTTTCTACATCTAACTCAATTATGAATGTAATATCTTTCTAAGTTAAATATAGCAATATCCTTTTGTACAAATACAGACCCATTTGCTGCTTCTTTGTTCCTCCAAAATTTTATAAGTATAGTGTGCTAGGTTGTCTCATTCATCAAGCTAATTCATGAACTTTTCTTTAGTTATCTCTAAGATTTACTTAGGGAAACTACAATAGATATTTCATTAGATAGTATGCCAAATCTTATTAAAGATAGCAGATTGAATTGATTCTGTATAATCAATGTTAAAGTCTAGACAGATTTTATATAGTTTAAGTACAGTAAATAACACTGGACACTTTTTACATAAGAAAAAATTGTTTTTCTTACATGTAAAATGAGAAGTTGAAACCTCAGTGGTTTTGACACTGAGGAAAGCTCTATCAGAATAATTTGGGAACATTTTAAAAACATAATTCCTGGATTGCACATCTGATTTAGTGTACTAAAGTGAATCATGGATTCTACAAGTTTTAATGATCTAATTCCCAACCAGCTTTACTAATCATTGTACTATTTATTCTCATATTTTCCTTCAAAGTAAAATGCTATATGAGTTTGAAATATCGTATTGTTAAATTTCTGCAAAGTTGTTTTTTTTTTTTTTTTTTAATTTTTTTTTTTTTTTTTTGAGACAGAGTCTCACCGTGTTGCCCGGGCTAGAGTGCCCTGGCGTCATCCTTGCTCACAGCAACCTCAAACTCCTGGGCTTAAGCAATCCTTCTGCCTCAGCCTCCCGACTAGCTCGGACTACAGGCATGCGCCACCATGCCCGGCTAATTTTTTCTATATATTTTTCAATTGTCCAATTAATTTCTTTCTATTTTCAGTAGAGACGGGGTCTTGCTCTTGCTCAGGCTGGTTTCAAACTCCTGAGCTCAAACAATCTGCCTGCCTCGGCCTCCCAGAGTGCTAGGATTACAGGCATGAGCCACCGCGCCTGGCCTGCAAATTTGTTTTTGTGTACATTTTGTTTTGTTGCTGTGGTTAGTCTTATCTTGATCAAAAAGAAACATGTAAATGTAATAGATTTTATTAAAAATTACACTAATGTGATCAAATATTCCTTCAAAGTGTTAAGCGTGTGCTCACATGTAAATTGGATAATGATGTTTCTGACTAGAAACAGTATAAACTGAATGACTCATGTAGAATTCTACTGAACACCTGTGAAGATATTTCAATGCCTATATTCACTTTGTTCATTAAATTGTAAAAAGAATTTCTTCTTTATATACATATATGTGCCTAATTGGAAACCCTTCAAAATCATATTCTATCTGATAAAAACATGAACTGCTAAGGAGTGGGTTGTCTGCTTAATTCAGTTTGAATAGGTCAGGATATTTTCTTGATATCACTATCTTTGATGACTTTGAGAAAATTAAGTTGTGGAAGTTTTTGATTAATGAAACAATTTGAGCTAAGTATAGGTGTAGGAATTGGAGGGAAATCAGAGTCACAGTTATTTTGATTGCAGAGTTTAATTGGGAAAACTGCTCTTAAAGGCAATGGTATGGTTTAAAATGAACAATCTGCATTTGTGAACTTAGGAAAGCAATTTGATCTTTTGTAGCCTAGTTTTTTTCAACTGTGTAATGTGGATATTAATAATTTTATTAAGGAAAATTAATTATGGCTTGCATGAGAAAGCACAGCAATTATCCAGAATGGGACTGGACATATCACTGTCATCGCCACTGCCACCACCATCATCATCACATTATATAGGCAAAGACCTATGTAATCTCTAAAACAAAGCTTGCAAACCTAACCCAAGATAAGTTACATTTTATAGCTCAATATATATATTATGTGCTTGTTTACTGCACTTCAGCAATGTCAGCCTTTTGGTTAGAGTATGCTTTAATATTTTGTTATACTATTGTTATGTAATCAGTAAGAAGTGTTTAGAATTATATCTCTATATCTTTATCAAATATTGCCAAGCATTAATATTTACTCCATGAAAATTTCAATCATCCACTACTGGTGGAAATAATGTGTGATGCCTCACTTCTCATCATGTACAAACATAACTTTAATTAACAATATCTTGAATTATAATGTATTCAAAAATATATGAGGTTTATGATTTTTTTGTCAAAAAGCCATTTTTGCTGCATATTTTGACATATTTGATTGCATCTATTTATATTAGATTATAACTTGATGTGATTGAAGTTATTAGTTAAGGTAACCTAGTTGAATTAAAATGTTTCATGTTATTTCCAGTAAATAATTAGTATTTTTTAAAACTCATAATTAATGTTAAAATGGATTTGATCATAATATTCCTGTATTAGAAATAAGTAGGTTATTTTATATTGATTTATACTTCAGCTTTGAATCATATATGAGATTTGATTCACTCTCTATCCTAACAATAATTATTTTCCCCTTCTATGTAGCTGAATGGGTAAAAGTGAGATATTCAACATTATATATTATCAGAGAAACTTTAAATCAATTCTTTAGTCGATTGCCATTGAGAAAATATTAAAATGTGAAATAAAGGTTATTACTGTGACAAAGAGGAACACTGAACATTGATAGCCATTTGGGTTTAATATTGTTAAATGAGGCCACATTACTACTCTAACAGTTGGCTGTCTAATAAGCTGGAATATTTCATCAGGAATATTATAACAAGATGTGCTTTAAAGAGTCGGTTGGAAAACAACAGCTTGATATAGCTCATTTAAGGTTCAGTATGATCACTCTCATTTGCCTCTTCCATATTGTCTATTACCCCAAGGGTAGCAATGAATACTAAGCATCATATCCTTATCAATCTCTGGCACCCTGACTTGGTGAGGGTTTGGATTAGTTCCTAAAGAAAGTATGTTTTACTGACAGATATCATGATTATCAACAAAAGGAAGCAGAATGGTAAATGAAATTGAGAGAAATTGTTCAAATGCAGAATGGAAATATAAAACCTATTAATTCAGTGACATTTCTGAGTCCGTTAAGCATTTTCCATCAAAGTACTGGGTACCTTGTATTTATTGCTGTAGTGTCTGTTCTCAAGATTTATGTTAATCTAAGCTTCATCATTCGATTATATCATTATTTTTTAAATTACAGAGTCTTTTAACATCAAAATATATCATGTGGTTTCATAAATATGATTATATTTTTATTTTTGATTTTCAATTACAATAAGTAATAGTAAATCATTTTTTATGTTGTTTTATTTAAATTCTGTACCAGAGTTTGCATAAAAAAAATGTTGCTTACAAAATATAATTTTTTACATAAAATTCAGTGTGTAAGAGTACAACTCTGGACTCATTTTTAGAATGTTGTAGATTATTACAGAATTTTATGCAATATTAATTAGAAAAAATATATAAAAATCTCAATAGCAATTATGAGAATACCATATATTGCATAAAATAATCTTTTTGTTGAAAAGTTATACATAATTTCAGTGACTCTTAGTACACCTATTTAAGATTTATATTCCATTAGCTCTTGCAAGGTTATTTTACATAAAATCCTGCATATTATAGTAGTGTGCAAATTAAAGTTTCCAGAAATCGAATACATAGTGTATTTCTACTTTCAAGGATGAACAAAACCTATGCATTAAAAATTCATGCTATTCCACTGAAATTTTAAGAGGTTTTTCTTTTTTGGTGTGTTTCATCATTCCCCAAAGAACAGTGAAGATGTTGGGTTTGAGATTAATAATAATATCCCTTTCATTTTCAAGATAGCTTTAAAAATTACAGTTGTGAAATCTTCATGTAAAAAGAACAGCAGATCCACATAAATGAACCAAATTAATCATTTTCCACTCATTGAATCTGACATGAGGCATTTATTCGATAATATTTCTTGAGTGCTTACTGTATGCTCATGGTGCCTAACACTGGAGATTCTGGATGAAGAGACAACAGATGCATTCCCTTGTTCTGATGGATCTTACTGTTATTAGTTAAGAAGACAATAATCAAAGTAGTGATTATAGATTGAGAAAAATGATTTAAGAAAAACAATACAATGTGATAAGATACTTTTATAAAATTAAAAATAAAATGTTTTTGAGGAAGTGATGCTTGAGCTGATATCTAGAGAATGAACAAGCCAGACAGAGTGGCACCCCCTGTAGTCCTAGCTACCTGAGGCAAGAGGATTGCTTGAGCCCAGGAGGTTGAGTCCAGTCTGGGCAACATATCCTCTAGGAAAAATGTCATAATAAAGGAAGAATAGCATTTAACTACATTTAACTAGGTAAAATGTCATTGGCAAATGTGCAATGGTAAGTTTTACAGAGGAAAGAATTAGTGAGAACAATAAATCCTGTGATGTGGGAAGCATGGTACATCTTGGACTACTAAAGGAAAACCTGTGTGTCCTGAGAGAAGAGGAGATGGAGGAAGAGCTTTTAGACAACTCCAAAAAAGTGTGATCATGAAGCTGAAATGAGAAATGGGATGATTCAGAAACAGAACTTGTAATCCCATGTTTAAAGAAATGATTTTACTTTTATTTTTCTCATAAAACTGGAGAGACATGACCATATTTGGAGGTTTACGTGACAGATGATGTTTAGAGAGACTGATGGAATGTATTGGAAAGACAAGCACGATTGGTAAGTTCTCTATGTAGCTGGTAAAGAGTAGAATACAAAGAGCAGGTGGAGGGCATGGCCTTTGACAGGGAAAGGGTCACTTCCTCTTTTGTTACAGCAAACAAGGTAGAGGGGTGGATACATTTCTTCAGTTTTTCCATGACAGTACCAAGCCTGATGGCTTGAGGACCTGGCTCACTCTTCCTGGGGTGACATCCATCTAGCCTATGAAATCTCTGCTCACCTGTACTCAGGGTTGGTAAACAAGGAGATTGCTGTTGTATTTCTTATTTGCATATTGTTTATATAAGTAAGTGTTTTCATTCCCATGAGTAATACCTTTGTCCTTGAATTCCTAATTATGTCTAGCTGTTCATGTAAGGAAATTTCCCAGTAATTAAGAGTTAACACAACCATGCAATAAGATATTCAGTATTTCAAAAAGAGAGTGTCATCTATTTGTGGAAAAAAAAAAGCCTTTTCTCTTGAACTAAAAATTGTAGTCACATCTCCTCTTTCCTCCTGGAGTTATTAAATATATGAGGTAATGACCACTGGTACTTCTTTAGTGGCAGTTTTGATTTATGCTAAGATACTAGGAATTATATTCCTTCAGGGAATGTCACTGAAATTTAGTGCTGCTTGAAATGTATACATAAAAATAGATTTAATTATATATACTTTGGTTAAAAGTTCAAGGTGTAATTGGAGATTAGAATTAATAATGACACAAACACTATTAGGAACTAGTTAAATTATAGGACAGCAACTGTTTTAAAAGTTAAAGTTTTTAGTAATTATAGATAATTATGATAGTGATCATTTTATAACTATGGTATAATAATAGTGATAGAAAATTCATAACAATTCAAAATATATTTGTTTCTCAGTGTAGAGAGATGTCTTTAATTCTAAACTAATGTTATATAAGAAAATGTTAGTTTCCTTTTTTCTTTTAAACTTTCTCAGTATAGCATAAGATTTATTTCATTTCTCCATTATACAAGCTTCCCACTTTCACAGGAGCCAGCAATACAATTTTCATGCATTTTTTGCAATACATTTTTAAATATTTGTCAGAGAATATGAATTTTTGAACAACTCTAACAAAAAAAAAAACTTTTATTCTTACCAAGATTCACGATTGGAATACATAATTAAAACCATTTAAAGTATTGTTTTTTTAAAAAAATTGACATTTTAAAATATTACATTTAAATTGTGCTATTATTTCCTTCCAAATTAACTTATGCTCTTCAGTATTGGCCTCTCAGAAGAAGATTGGCCTCCTGCAATACTCTAATGAAACAAGTTCTTGCCCAGCACTTTAGACAATCAATCCTGGTCAACTGTAAGATTTGGATCCTAGGTCCTTCATATATCGTAGAGGGGTTGTTGCTTTCCCAGCAATGATTGTTGATGTCATGAATGTTCCACTGACTTACTATTAATATATCCTATATCTGTAGCGAAGTACTTATATTTCAGCCCCTCATCATGCCAAAGGAAGGCTAGACGCCACCCTCAACCACACAAACTAAGCTCGAAGTGAGTTACAGTATGGTATAGCAGTTCATGATCTTACCAAGGTAGGGACAAGGGCTTCCCTTATTACATAGCTTTAAAGTTCCTCAGCTCCTGGCATCTGATATTCAGCCATACCAGATTGTTGTGAGAGACCCTGGGTATAACGCCAGTGGGGAAAGGAGTGCATTCACCTGTTGCTTATCGTGTTTCCCCAATGATTGCCACCCCAGCAGCAGGCATTACCTCTACATATGTCTCATATGTTTAATAGTCTCCATCAGTCACCTTTCAATTCACCAAGATATTTTAATATGTTCTGTCAAGCAAAACATGAGTGAGAATATAGAAGGTTAAATACCACAATTGTGATGAAAGGCAAAAGACATTCTTTTGAAAAAAGTGAAAAGAGAAAGTTTGCTGGGTTGAAAAAAACATCCTCACACAGGTAAGGTCAAACATGACTTGGGTAGAGTCCTATAATCCTTACCAAGGTTTTAGGTGCACTGTTTCAGAAAAAGGACATGTTCCTATGGAAAGAGTACACAATAGACAATGTCAAGATATATTTAGATGGTACTCTTGTCCCCTTCCTTGCTTACACACACCAGACGAGTTGCCTTGTATGGAGTGAGATGTTATTAAGCAGAGCATAAAATTTGCAATCATTGAATCATGCAGTGATGGATAAATGATGAATGAAAAAAGATACATGTGTTGGCTGGAGCTTGACTTGATCATGTTATCAGAAGAGAAAGGCAAAGGAGATCATTGATACTGACTTTGTTGAACTGGAGAACTATTAATAATTCAAGGCTTCCCTTTCCTTTGAATTTCTTGTTGGGAGGTAGGTGAGAAATTACTCCTATAATTTTAGGTTCCTGTTGGTTGTATTTTCTATCTATTGCTCCTAAATTTTATCCTAATTGATACACTTATAAATGTTAAAATTTTTGCCTTTTTGATTATCTTTCAAATAGGTAAGAAGTATAGTATTTGTTCTCAGTAATTTATATTTTGCTTCTTGGTCTGTTTATTCTGTAGGAAACCATTTTACTGTTTAATTGTCAACTAACAACTTTCATATTAATTTTAAAAATTAATTTTTATAATATGTGTACATACACTGCATATACATAGTTTAACATATATACACTCATATACACATATATTGAAATTTGTATAAGTTTTATTCTGAAATTTATTAAAAATAAAATGTCAAAGATAAATTTTATATGCTTTGACTTAAGTGAAATTACAAAATAAAATTAATTTTATTTTTAAACAGGTCAAGAATCTAATGGAAATTGCTTTACAGTTGCTAGTTAGAGCTTTTTTCAAAGGCATCACAATTGTATAGCACAGTTATATAAGCAGCTTTTCTGTAGTGTGCTTACAGACATTAACTCATTAAAATTGGATCCACTGAACTATCTCAGGCAATTGCTATTTTTTTCAAGCAGTCAATTTTTTCTTGTTCTCTATATGAGTTCATAAAGAATTGATATGTCAACATTTTATACTTTTATTGGATTTAAAGTTTGGCTCTGCTCAACAATTTCAGATAGTGCTAAATTGAGGTGTTGTCATGTGAATTGTAAGGCATTTGATATTTCTGCAACAAATATATCTTAAAAAATAAGTAGTAAGTCATACCTTCTTTCCTATTTTATATAAAAACAAATACAAACCATTTTAATAAATTTTTTCAGAATAGGGTTCTGTGCTAGCAGATCTTTCACAGGACTAAAAGCATAGTAGCTCCCAAGCACAAATTTCCGTGCAACTCAAACTTCTTATTAATTCAACAAATATTTATTGAGCTCCAAATATATATCAAATAGTCCGTCTTCAAAACCTCTATTGTCTATTGGAGGAAAGAAAAACAAAAATAGGCCATTTTAGTAGAGTACATGTTCTAGCAGGATGTATGATGCTGTGGTAGCACATAAGGGGACTCTTACCCAGTTTTGAAAATGAAGAAATGTTTAAGCCAACACTATGAGAAGAAGTAGGAGTGAAGTGGATGAAAGGTGTGAAAGGGATGAGTAGATACTGTAATGAGGGCACAAAATGATATAACTCATTCTAGCCACTGCATATTATTTAGTTGAATATATTGCATAGGAGAGGAGAAGATGGTGATAGATGAAGAAAGAGTAAGGGACAATTTACAAAGAGCTTGTATGTTCTGCTAAAGGATTGGACAGTATTTTTGGGGCAGTGGAGAACTGTTACAGGTCTTCTGAAGGTAAATGATAGGACCAGGTTTGCGTATTGTGAGGAATTAGAAAATGAGAACCATTTAAAAAATGTATTAAATCTATTTATTCAATATTTTGCAAGTATTTAATTTTTCAGGTGTATAAAGGGTAAAGATATTAAATTTCTGTATAAAAATTGACCAATATATATCAAAATCTTTTAATATTGAGGAATCTCTAAATCCTTCAATTCTTGCTTCTGCAGTTCCATAATTCCATATCAATGCATAGAAATCTTTCATTTAAAAAAAAAAAAAACTCTACTGAGGGAAAAATACAAGTTCCCCACCCCTGGCTTTTAATGTTTAATAGAGCTTGTGAGATTTCTTTCGAACTTAGAAATATAGATCAAAGCAAGAAAACAGAAAAACATAGAAAACACAAAGGATATTTTTAATTAGCTACTTTTGTGTGGATGGTCATAAGTCTTTTTTTTTTTTTCATCATATATGGAGGTACCAATGTTTAGGTTATGTATATTGCCCTTACCCCTTCTCCCCACCCCCAAGTCAAGGCTTCAAGCGTGTCCATCCCCCAGATGGTGCGCATTGCACTCATTAAGTATGCATATGCTCATCTCCTCCTGCACCCGCCCACCTGCCTGACACTCAGTAAATGTTATTCTTGTACGTGCACTTAGGTGTTTATCAGTGAAACCAATTTGCTGGTGAGTACATGCAGTGCTTATTTTTCCATTCTTGGGATACTCCACTTAGTAGACTGGGTTCTAGCTCTATCCAGGAGTATGCAAGAAGTGCTATATCACCATTGTTTCTCATAGGTGAATAGTACTCCATGGTATACATATACCACATTTTATTAATCCACTCATGTATTGATGGACACTTGGATTGTTTCCACGTGTTTGCAATTGTGAATTGTGCTGCTGTAAACATTCTAGTGCAGATGTCTTTTTTATAAAA
>CAUYSK010022078.1:0-21447 GCA_963575035.1 Avahi laniger | reverse complement strand
ACCCAGATTCTATGTTTGACTTCCCTCAGCTATCCTGGCAGTGTCACTCAGTGCTTTTCTTTAAAAACGTCATTTTAATATGCTTCTTAATTTGGTCTCCTTAGTTCTTTAGGACTGCATGCTGTAGAAAGAGAGCCTTCGCTTTTTTTTAGTTATTTAGATATTTTCGTTCTGGTTCACACTTTTGTTTTTCTAACGTAGTCCTCTAGACTTTGTCTTGTGGCATTTTCCACAGTAATGATATAAAATAAGTAAGTTATGAGGCTGCCAAAAGTAATGCTACTCAAAAGAAAATTTGGAAATCTTCAAATTTCTGAGTTGGATAATCCTACCTGGATATGTTTTCCCATTGGATTAATTTCTAAGCCAGAATTAGAATTGACATATTACTGTTCTAACTCTCCATTAATATGCCTGATTTTCACTGGATCTTCCCTAATTGCACAAATTTCTCATTCTTGCACTCCTAGGGTGAGTTCTGGTAAACTCTGCCTTGAATTTTCTGGGGACAGAGAGACTTACCCTGTGTTTTTTAAGGTACACACACACACACACACACACACACACACACAGGCATTGAAATAATCCAACAATTATTGCTTGGTGATGTTGTTATCCATCATCAATTATTATGATGATTGAATTGTGATTATTGTGAATATTGTTATACAATTATTGGTTTGCGATGCCAATGTAGCCAATATAAAATGCAGATATGTGAGCTATAAAAGGTAATTACAATGACATCATGCCAATCTCCTTGCTAACTTCAAATGTGTTAAATGTGGGCTTCAAAGTGTTAAATGGCATGTATGCAAATATATAATTATATACTATATTCCTTGACACATTTGAAAAGATGAACAAAGAAAATATATACAAAAATATTGATGCTTGATCAAATCTTTCCACAAGTGTGTTCTCTTTAGAGTTTTGATATCAAAAACTCTAATTAAAGACATAAAAATGAAAGAAATCATATCTAAGAAATTTAAGATAAAAATTCTTCTACTGTAACCATATTGAATTTGTAAGATATATAAAGAGAGATTGGAAATTGAAGAGGATAGTGAATTTTGGTAGCAGAGAAAAAAAAAAGAACATCCCAGAGACTAATTTGTCAAGCCAATAAAATTCTATTCAGCAGTCTTCTTCTACTGGCAGGGTGATTTCTATTATGCTAATGACTGCAAAAACTTATGATCGTTAACAAATGTAAAGATTTTGATCTCTTGGGAAACAGTCCTTCTTTTGCCTTATGCTATTATAGAGCTGATTTATCTAGAGTTCTTTGTAATGATTCTATGGTCATCAACACTCTTTTGATTATAATTAGCTTCCCACATGGGACTACCTACACAGAATGTGTTGATGGCAATAAGAGGATTCAAGTGGGCATTCTGGTTTGATGCAGTCTTTTGAACTCCTTTAAAATAATTCTGCCCCTCACAGATAAAGTTACCTTTCTAAATTTGTAAAATTTTGCAAGAATTTGCCACTGATATTGGACAGTAGAAAAAGTTAAATGTAATAATTATCCCTTGCAAAGTAAATTCACTGTTAGCTTCTCCTCCCTGGGGCATCCTCTGTAAATGCACATTTTTTTCCTATTCGAAATGTCTATAGTTACCCTGTGATAATATAGTCATTATCACTATCATCTTCTTCCTCATTCGTAAACAGTAGGTTTATACAAAGAAGTTCTACAAGTTAAAATGCATGGCTTATTATACTTTGTACCTCGATAAAGGCTGTGTTAGTAGAAACAATTTGTTTTGTGCTGGGATGAAAAATATTGAAACGTTAAAAAAAAGAAACCACTAAATTACTCCATCAAAAATAAAGAGCTAGAATTTGGAAGATTCCAAATATCTTGGTTTTCAGTCCAATGTCTTTGTTTTCAATTACTGTGACTGACTCCCCCACCCCCATCCTCATGAGATTACTGATTTCAGCCTACACTAAATTATCTAAATTGTCCTTCTGGCATCCTTACGGGGAGAACAAGGGCAGTAAGGAAAAAGGGAACATGAACTGACTTTGCTATTAGATAATGTTTCTAAAGTCTTTGCCAAAGTTCCCTACCAATATTATTTGGAGACATTTAATTAGAACTAGATAATATAATAAGAAGCCTATTAAGTTTCTTGAGCCTAAGGAAATGATGGTGAATGGAGTCCTGAATAAACTGGGATAGAGCTGAAGTAGAAAATCTTTCTGGCAACTAAAAATGGTATATTGCCATTTTCTGACAATAAGAAATGGAAGTTAGAAAATAAAGATGTAAGCAAAGAAAATAATACTGATGTCTCAAAACAAACAATCAAAAAAATCCCAAAGACTAGAGAGTATATGAATAAGTGAAACTATTAAGTCACTTCTTATCTCTTTTGCATTAAATTTTTCACTTAAACATTACATTGAATGCAAAGAAGCATTACCTTTTAGTTATGAATTTATGAAGAATAACCATACACTGGGATAGAGTGGGAAAAAAACTAAGAAAGCATTTACATGTTCTAAATTCATGATATCCTAGCAAGTCAACGTCAATTACAATAATTGTATCCTATCTGATATAAACAAAAAGCCATTAACCAATTTTGATATTCAACTTGCAAATATTTATTCATTAATAGCTATTCATTTTGGCTTAAGTTAGTAAAATACTGAGATTTAAAAATAAATATATTGAAATAATGATAAATTTACTCAAATTTGTATTTCACTAAGTACTATACAAAATAACCAAGATCAAATAACAGTTATTTGTAAAAAGGAAATCAGAGAGGACAGAGACAAAAAAAAGTGCAAGTATTTTTTCTAGTGTCAGTGCTACGTGCTAGATAAACCAACCTATAAAATAAAAATTGCTCTCTCCATGTAATTATGAAATGGATAAAAACCCAAAAATTGAAAATCAAAAATACTGGGGCAAGTTACACTAATAGCTGTAACAAATAACTCCAAAGTCCCAGTGACTTAACACAATAAAAGTCTGCATCTTGCTGGCACAATTGTTCAGTGCAAGTCAAAGGGTACTACTTGGTATTACTTTCCTCCTGCAGTTACTTAGAAATTGAAAATTCTTTCATGCTAGAACTTCATCGTCTTCAACCTGAGACTTCAAGGTCCATTGGTATCTTCCATTGACAGATTAAGGGAAGAGAAGGAATGTGGAGAAAGTGCACTTGGTCTTCACTGACTTGGACCAGATGTGGCACAGCACTTCCTCTCCCACTCGGATGGCTAGAACCAGCCATGTGACCCAACTTAGATTCACAGAAAGTAGAGAATGTATTTTAGCTGAATATTCAGAAGAGAAAAGAAACAAATACATACATGAAATTGTCTCATCCATCATGTAAAAGCAGGCTGTTCTGACACACTACTTATTTCTCATAAAAGTAAGAGAGAATTTTAATAATTGTTGATTGTATTTCATGATTCTCCTACATCAATGTCAAATGAGATTTTTCATGATTGTCGGTTTAAGGGAATGATAGTGGGGGACTGCCAAGTACTCCCATAGGGTCACAAGGCCTTGGCATGGCCTTTGGCCTTTAGGTTTAGCACCTGAATTTTATAAACATAGCCAGTCGTGATCAGATTAGAGTCTAGGCTGACGAATGATGCCAAGCAAAAATCATATGAGGCTTAAAACATGAACAAGAAAGTCCACTTATGAATTTATAATGTGAATAGGCATTTCCCAGAGATGATAATGCTAACTTTTCCTATTCAGAGCCCCTCATTCTCAGATAAGGAAAATAAGAAGCTGGATTATTCAGTAGAAGTTTATTTGGATGAGTACAGAATCCATGCCAGTTATTTACATAATTTTCATCTAGCCTTGATGAGATCCAATGAAACATTTCTTCTCCATGTCAGAAATAATCTCCTTAATGACTGTATTGTTCATGTTCAACAAATTTACTATTTCTCTTCTACAGACAGTGCTGGCCACAATAACGAACTACGCTTTTGTGAACCTAAATTTTCTAGGCTGCCATTCTTTTCATTTTCCTTTTTTGCCTTTTAGCTGAATTACCATCACAACTAGAGTAAAGAGTCAAGAAGCTGCTTCCAAGGGCTTGGGAGGAATAATTTTCTTTCATTGTGCATTTTAACATCACTTTTCCACCATGAAAACAACTGAAAGTAACTTCAATTTCTTGGGGTGGGGCTCTCAAAGCGACACAATGCCTGGTTCTAAGTGTATCTGTACTAAAATAGGCATTATTTTTCCTATTCTAATAGGAACAATTATATCCTCATTCTATAATGAGTATTAATGAATCAACAAGGATTTCAGTGTACATACATGCTTTTACTTTGTGCAATAGAGTGGCTTTACCTCTGGGTGTATAATTCCATCTTTCCCTCACATATGGAACATACCTAACTCACCTTCTTAAATCAGCAATAGATTCGAAGCCAGTTCCATCAAAGGAAGTCAAAGCACACATCCTTAATTTCTTTTCCCAATGTATTTGCCCCTATAATGAAGGTCCATTGGCAGGCATGGAGCTGTCTGAGCCCTAACTAATTGATTTTCACATCTGCTTTCTCATGTACCTTTAACTATGTTACAATATTTTCTCTTTTTTTTTGTTTTTTACCCTAATATACAAACAATCCTCTAATGTGTCAAAATTGCCATTGTTTACCTGTACCGATTCAACGATATTTATCAAAAGGCCTGTAACAGCTAGGCACACTGGGGCAGGAGCTGGGAATATAATGGTGAAAAGAAAAGAGATATATAGTATTTACCCTCATGGGGAGATAGATCTTAATCAAATATTCACATGTGTAACATAAAATCTGTATTAGTTTTTGCTCTGTAACAGATAATCCCAAATTTTTGTGACTTGAAGCAACCATTTATTTAGCTCACGGTTTTTTAGTTCTGCCATTTAGGCTCTGCCGTGTTTCTGGTTTGGACTGAGTTCACTTGGACACCTGCAATCAGCCGCTGGGTTGGTTCAGGGCTGGCTGGACTAGGTTGGCCTCAGCTGAGATGGTTTCCTCTCCACCATGTGTTCTCTCACCTTCCAACAGGCTGACCACACTCTGTTTATGATGACTAGGCAGGGTTCCTAGAAAGCAAATGGAAATTTGCAATGTTTATGGAGGAAAAAGCCTCAAAATTGACATAACATTAGCACATTCTATTGATTAAGACAAATTAGGGGGCTGGTCTAAACTTAAACTTCAAGGGATGAGAAATTAGGCTCTACCCTGTGATTGCAATTGAAAAGTCATATTGCAAAAAGGCATGGATCCAAGGAAGGGAATAACTGCAACAATTTTCAAAAATCTAACACAAATGCAATGGTTGATATGCCAACAGGAAGTATACAATGCTGTGAGAGGCACCAAACATATTTGTCTGAGTCAGCTAGATCATGAGACGTTGCCCTGAAGAAGTGACACTTGAACTGAATAGAAAGAACAAATAAGCAGTTAATTAGAAAAGCGAGGGAGAGGAAAGAATTCCAGGCAGAAAGACTAGTGCATGCAAATGTCCTATAGAGGAAGGAGCATTGAAAGCATAAGAAACTAAAGACAGCCAGTGCAGCTTAAGTAGACAGCAAAAGAACACAATGGTATGAGATGGAGAATGAGGACACTTAGAAATGCCTAATGGTGTCCTGTAAGTCAAAGATTTTTAAACCTATTCTAAAAATAATAACACTTTTCTTTTTTTGATTCTTTAATACTTTATTTTTAATTATTATGGATACATAATAGTTGTATATATTTATAGAGTACATGTGATATTTTGATACAGGCATACAATGTATATTAATCAAATTAGGGTAAGTGGAATATCCATCACCTCAGGCATTTATCATTTATTTGTATTAGGAACATTCCAATTCTACTTTTAGTTATTTTAAATTACACCTAATTTATCATTGATTATGGTCACTTCGTTGTACTATCAAATATTGTTCATTTTATCTATCTAACCGACACTTTTATGTTACTTATTGTATACCCATCATTATTCTAAATGTTTTACATGTTTTATATTTTAATTCTAACATAGCTGAACTATTTATACCAGGATTTTACAAATAGGGAAACTGAGGTTCAAGGAGGTAAAGTAACTTGTTCAAGGTCTCACAATGAGGCTACATTCAAACCAGTCTAGCATGAATCCTTCTGCTTAACCAATATGCTATAGTGTTTCTGCAAGGCCATTGTTCTTGTGGTTATTACGAACAACAGAAAGCCACTGAAGAAATTTAAGCAGGGTTGACATGATCAGGTCGTCTTTTTAAAAGTTTATTCTCCACTAATCAACAGGGAAATGCAAAGTAAAACCACAATGAGATATCACCTCACACCTGTTAGAAAGGCTATCATCAAAAAGACAAAAGATAACAAGGGTTGGTGAGAATGTGGAGAAAAGGGAATTCTTACACATTGTTGTGGGAATGCAACTTAGCCATTAAGAAAAAAATATTTTTTTAAAATTAAAAGTTGAATTACCTTATAATCCAGCAATCTCGCTACTGGGTAATATTCAAAGGAAATAAAATCAATATGTCAAAGAAATATCTACATCCCTGTGTTTACTGTAGCACTATTTGCAATAAGCAAGATATAATGTCAACCTATAAGTCATCCATCACTGGATGAATGGAGGAAGAAAATTTGGAATGTCTACACGTGGAGTACTATTTAGCCATAAAAAGGAATGAAATTCTGTCATTCGTGAGAACATGGATGAACACGGAGAACATTGCCTTAAGTGACATAAGCCAGATGCAGAAAGACAAATACGGCATAATCTCCTTCATATGTGGAATCTAAAAGCTGATCTCGTTGAAGGACAGACTATAATGGTGGCTGTCAAGGGATTAGGTGGTTAGGGAGAAAAAGGGGATGGGAAGACGTGGATGGCGAGACGTTGATGAAAGGATGTAAAATTACAGTTATACAGGAGGGGGGGAAAGCCTAAAATAGGTGAATATAAAGAGAATAGGCAAATATACAGAGACAGAAAATTGGTAAGTGATTGCCTGGGGACAAGAGGTGGGGAGGGAGAGAGGCACTGGGAAGAGAATTTGGAATGACTGCTAATGGTTATGAAATTTTTGTCTTGGGTGACGAAATGCTCTAAAATTGATTGTGTTGATGGTTGCTTAACTCTGCGAATACACTAAAAAAAAAACATTGGCTTGTACACTTTAAATGGGTGAATTGCATGTATGTGAATTATATCTCAATAAAGCTGTTAAAAAAAAAAGAGTTCATTCTCACTGCATGTATACTGGAGGACATTCCAACTTCCTGTAAGTAGATTATTGCTATATTCCAGGCAAGAGAGGATAGTAATTTAGATTATGGTGATGGTGGTAGATAGGAGGCAAAAATAATGGTACTGAGAGATATTTAGAAAATAATATCCGCAAGTGTTAATAAAACAGACAGTGGATCATAACTTAAGCATAATGCCTGGCATAGACATTCAGTCTGGTTGATTAGATAATTATAAAGACTGGCAAACTTCTAACATACACAAATTCATTCATTCACTCACTGATCCTTTTATTCATTCATGAAGGTAGGGATCAAGTCTGAGTAACTTAATTCTTTCATAGCACTTTTTCCATCACACATATGTTACATTTTCATTGGGGTCTTCACTGGAAACTTAGCTGTAGATTGAGTGCTGAGATTTTTAAAAATCAAAATATCACAAAACTCAGATTGAGTTTTATTAATTCAAACACAATGCTGAATGGCAGAAAATGGTCTGTGAACACCATAAACAGGTATAATTAACATGCTCAACAAGAAGTCTGTACTAAAGGGACTTAGTGGCACATGAAGCAATGAGTAAGAAGTGTGACTGCTGTTTCCGAACACACCAATTCTTTATAATTTTATACTGACATTGAGGCAAATAAATTAAGGAGGCTTACTGGTAGCAATATAGTTATACAGATCATTTAGATATGCTTTTTGCTAAGGGACAAATGGATTTAATCAAAATTATTTTTAACCAAATGTTACTGTCATTTAAAATGGTACTGAGTACTTTCTATTCTTCTATGGAGAACAATGCTGGTTACTGGAAAATGAAGGTCTTAAATTTTTTTGCAGTATTATTAACAGCATAAGTATTGCTAGCAAAAGTTTCAGTTCAATCTGATATAAGAAATGTAAGCAGATTATTTTCTACTGAGAGTCTTTATTCTCCAGGGAGCAGAAACTTAATCTGAGACATTTCAGGGTCATTCTACACCCTTTGCCCTGAGATTGGATTGAGGTACTGGGCTGTTACGTGGAGTCAAGGCTGTGCAGGGTGCAGAGGCTGACTCAGACATAAAGACTTTTTTTCTTGGCAAATATCTTTCCAAGCTGACATCTGCTGAGACCTCACTCTACCCAGGTCACTGTGGACTATGTATTCGTCATCTCTGGTGTAGATTTACTCTTTCAGGACACAGATTGTACATCTAAGCACAGTCTACGGTGACACAAATTATCTACAGTTTTAAGGCCAGGAAAACAAGAGAATAGAAATAGACAATGTACTGCAAATCAATCAAATCAAAGATGTACCCTGCTGGTACTAGGTCAAGACGATGTGCAAGTGCAGTGATGATTAAGATCAAAGTCATATGTAGTAGTGACTTCTGTATTATGTTGTTAAATTTTAGGGTGATATAACAAACAGGTTAAAAAGTGCATTGAGTAGGAAGCAAGTCAGAGTAAAACAAGGAGGTAAAGGAAAAAGAATGGAGGAAAACTCTGGAAGAATTTATGAATATTTATGTAAGTGTCTCCATTATATTTTCCTTTGAGTATTGCCAATTGTAGCTAGAGAAAAAGGGGGAGGGATATTTTCTGGTCATTTGTGTTTACATTCAAATTTAGTTTTCTGCAACATAAGCATAAAAGTCTGCCACACGGTCAGCTGCGTGGTTATGTTTCCCTGGCCTCATTATTTTGTATACATTGCTTCACAACTTCATATCACAGTATGAAGATTGTTAAAAGAGGGAAAAAGACAGAAGCCTAAATCACTTCTATTTAATAGTGAGAATAAATGTGTCTACAAAGCAAAAGGCTCTCTAGACACAGTACTTTGAGGTTACAGTTCTGCAATTGTGCTGAACTGAAAAGGCATTCCTTTCTCTTGGTTTTCAAAGTTGTTTCAGCATTCACATTTTATTTGCAAGTAAGCATGAACAAAACAGTTTCTGATAAACACAAAAACCGTTTTTGCCTCATTATACTGGATGACAAGTGAGATCTTACAGCTTCACACCAAATCAGTGGAAAAACAATTATCTGTAAAAAGTATGTGCAAACATTTTTCTTACAAAGCTAAAGATTCAAGTCAACGTGTCTGGAATTCGTTTCTCCCTTTAGGCTGCCTTCATTCCATGAAACATCTGTCTCAATTTCCGCTCTTCCTGGAGCCTCCTTTTGGTCTCTTTGCAAATTCATTCCTTCTGAATCTGCCTCGTTCTGACCCTACAGATGGAAACCGTATGTCTTTCTGTTTAAGGAAATGTGCCCAATCTTCTCAGCTGGAGATTTCTGGCCAAGCTTTATAATATCTTCATGTATGGCTTCTAATGTACTCGATTCAGTATAATCTGCTTTCGGTTTGATTTCGTGCTTTAAATGATTTAAAGTAACCATTAGCACATTCATTGATTCTTCTCAGAAACTCTCTGAAGCATAGAGCTGTGAATTAGATATATTTTAGAAAGCAAATTTTTTAAAAAAATTATACTTCAATAGTACTTGTTGATCGCCTATTATGTTACAGCCTAGAGGTACACAGATAAAATACATAACTCAAGAGTTTACCATACAGTCTTGGCTAGGCACAAAACTGATGCAACCAGAACAATACAATGTAGAAAAAGCTGGTATAAAGAGACTCTATGGAAGCACAGAAGAAAGCACAATTCAGAAAACTCAACTGACAAAGGAGAGTTTAGTGTCTCTTAAAAAGGACAATTTTCATCTGTGATTAGCAGTATATTTAAATCTATCAAAAGTGACACTATATAATAATAAATCTATCTTTAAAATCTTGTGGTTATCTGAAACATCCAGAAAATATCTGGTCTAATTATGTATTTATTTTAGAAATGAAAGGAATAGTTTACAAATTATTATGGCATTAAGTAATTTAGAAAGTAACTTGTGTGTTTCTTTGCAATTTTAATGAAAGCAAATAAAGAAGGGTAGAAAGGAACAAGCAGCAGTATTGATGTGGTCAAAGGAGAACCTGGGATTTCTGGGGATACCGTGAGGACACTGGACCACAAAGCGTGGGTTCCTGATGCTGCCGCCCCAATCATCTAGAGCAAATTTCCAGCCCAAGCTTACAAGGTCATCAGGGAGGTAGAAATTTACTAAGTAATGCAAAGGAATAGACATTGAGACAAGGGAGGGTGGATGAAAGTAAGGGTTTGTCCTAAATCCAAAAAGTATTCTTAGAAGCAACAACTCATTACTTAAAATGAGCAAATAAGAAGAGAGAAAACAGGGTGAAATCTAAAATATAATCTCTGAAAAAAATCTTTGAATAATTTTGCAATTTTATAAATGCTTGCTAGTGTCAACCCTCTCCAAAAGGTCAATTTTAACATACCCAAATATTGTTGCCAATATCTGTTATTCAAATAATATTGATAACATATAAGAAATGGCATATCATAATCAAATCGTAGCGTTTTTATGACACTATAATTTTCTTTTAGTAAAAAGGATACTTTTTTAGTAAAATACCATTAGAGGAAGCATAAGCTGTTGGTAAGTAACAGAATATTTGAATCTAGGAAATCAAGGATTGAAAGGACAGAGAAATACACATCAATTTGTTATTAGTTATTATCTTCAGTGGACGTAAAATTAGGACTAGAGAGTAAAGGGGACTTCTGGATTTTACTCTACACACTTCTGAATTAATTTGAATGTTTCACAACAATAATGTATTCTTGTAATGCTGTGTATTAATAGAAAACAATACGTAAGGTTTTTTAAACCTATAAAATGAGCAAACATAATAGGATGTTAAAAGACCAAGAAGACAAAAAAAGAAAAAGGTATTGGAAACAATTTCTGAGATTCCAGAAACAGAACTAATTAAAACCAACAACAGTAACCAAAACCGTGTACGCTCCCACAAGCAAACAGGTCAGCCACATTGTGTTGAACCTCAGAACAGGACTGACCTCTTGTGGCAAATGTGGGTACATTTTAAATCTGTGTCACTGCTACCCAGGGTGATTGAGAAGGTTGCCTGATGACATTCTGCCTTTTTTCAGATTGAAATAGCGACAGTGATGCCTTCAGGGAACAGAGAGCTCCTCACTCCACCCCCACAGCCTGAAGAGGTGCAGGAGGAGGAGGGGGAGGAGGAATCCACCCCCAGGCTGATCGATGGCTCTTCCCCACAGGAGCCCGAATTCACAGGGGTCCTGGGCCCGCACACCAATGAAGGTCTGTACATCAGAGCTGAATTATAATTGAGTTCACTTCATCATCTCTCAAACCTGCCAAGCTCCAACTCCACAGGGAACCCACATGACCCAAGGAGAAAGTTCTGGAATCGGCTAGGTTTGAAGCAGGAGTTACACACATATTTTAGATTCAAACATAAAGCAGTTTTAATAATTCAGTTTTGGTTTGATGGAAATGATCAAATAACCAAAGATTTCGAATGGAAATATTTGTCTGGCATCATTACTCAAAACTTTTGGGTGGAATGCATTTCTAGAACAAAGGTTTTTCTATGCGCAAGATGAAATCTATGTCTCTGAGATCAGGCTGCAGCATTTCAAAGCTATAAGATGAGAAGGAATGATGATGATAATAGTGGCAATTGTCAAAACAATATTTTACATCAATGGAGCACATACTATCTGTGGACCTAATGCTCAGCACTTCACATTATCTCCCTTGACTATTACAACCTTCCCGAGAGGACGTTAGTATTATTCTTTTCATTATCACCGAGAAAACTATAACTCAAAGAGGGTTGTAACTTGCCAGAGATTACAAAGCTATTAGCATACGGTTTGAAGCAAGCCTATTCAGATTCTTGTCTGTGTATTTATTGGAAAAACAGGCTTCTCCTCCTCACTCAATCCTAGGAAACAACAGAGAAATGAAAAGAGAAAAATATTCCACAACATCAGATACCATTTTGCATGGCCTGAGGAGGACCTAAACCAGGGCCTTTTAGTTAACGAGAAGGAATTCCTGGTGCTAAATGTGATTCTATGATTTGTCTGTATTTATTAAAATCTGTCACTGTCAGCCTCAGGGGTACTCAAGAGAACTCACACCAGAATACTTTTACATACACAGAAAACAGCATAATAAGGGGGTATAGAAAAATGAGGTGGATACTCATTGCAAAGTTTTAGTGAACATTGAGTGTCTCTGTATTGTACAAGGAAAATTTGTTGAGTCAAAAATGGATAAACTCTTCTATCAATAAAGGACTCTTAGTAATAACTAACATTTATTACACTCACTATGGGCCATGCATTACATTTATTCATTTAATTCTGACATCAACGCTGTAAAATAAGGTAAGTTCTAATACCTTAGAACTTATTTTTCTGTAGATACGAAACATTTTTAAATGGCCACTGTTCTTGGATAGTTCTGTCTAGTACAGGGAGAAGAACTTCTAAACAAATTTAGAGGCAATACTATGTTTTGTAAAAAGTCTGTACAGAACATATTGGGAGACAAAAGAGAGGGAAGAGCAATATAACATAAGGCAAGACTAAGCAAGAATAAGAGTACAGGAGTCAAAACTGAAACAGAACAGCCAAACCATAGGCATCTAAATCCCAGCTGTGGTTTGCTGGATGTACACTATTGAGCAAGGCATTCAATATATTTTGTGCTTTAGTTTCCTCATCTAAAAAAATAGATAATAAATAATAGAACTTACTTTATACAGTTGTCAGAATTAAATGAATGGAGTGCCTAGAGTATAGTAGATATAATAAATGTTAGTTATTATCAAGATTCTATTATTGACAAAGAGGTTATTCATTTTTTTTACTCTTAACAAATTTTTCAGTGTACAATACAGTATCGTTAACTATAAATACTATGTTGTATAGCGGATCTCTACACCTTATTCATCGTGCATAACTGAAACTTTACATTCCTTGAATAACAACTCTCCATTTCCCCTCCCTGACAACCCTTGGTAACCACTATTCTACTGTTTGCTTCTATGAGTTTGTAACTGTTCACTAATAAGGAATATTAAAAGTTGCCTTTTATCAAATTCTTCCTATATGCCAGTCACTTAAAGTGTTTTATGTACATTAACTCTCTGAAGAGAGTCACAACAACACTATGTACTAGGTACTGTTTTTTCCATTTTATAAATAAGAAAAATAAAACGCCAACATAGTATAAAATTTGTCCAAGATCATGGAGGTGGTAGCTAGTGGTCCTGGAATGCAAACATAGAACACTACATCCTAAGTCAGTGTCTTTATAAAAAGAGGTAGGAAGATACACACACAGTGAGAAAGAAATGTAAATATCCGGCAGAAAACACCCTAAATAGAAAAATTAAATACTTTTAGAACATTACTTACTTTTAAATAATTTTATATCCTTCGAAAGTTGACCTATCTGGCATCAATACCTGGGGTCTTTCATCTGATCAGGAACAGCAGAGAAGCATAATGCCCAATAGTTTTAAAAGCTTTAATCAAGTTACGGCTCAATAATATCAGTTTTGAAATAATAATACAAAATCTGAATTTTTTTCTTATTTTTGTTTCTAAAGTAGTCCAAAGATGAATAATGAAAACTCTTATTCATAATTTAATTTTCAGAGAGGAAACATAAATTCATCAAAGTTAAATAGTTTCGAAATAGAACATTAAAATTCAAAATATAATATTTTTATCTTTAATAAAAATTTCTAAAATAATATTCTAGAGCCATGTAATGTAGGCTTGAGTTGTGAGTAGAAAAACTAGAATTAAATTATAACCAATGCAAATATCTATAAATTACCTGAGGCAATTATTGCTAAATTAGCAAGAACATGGATAGAAGAATCAAATGTCTTACCACTTACAATTTTTATGATGAGTAGAAAATATTAATTTATAACGATTGGAGAAATTAGCAAGTATTAAATATTTTACAACTTCCCCTAAAATTTTTTTTTCCTGGCTTTTCATTCTTAAAATAGTTTTCATTCCTAAAGTTATTATTGTAAATGATTTTGCTATTTAATGATAGCGATAAGACCTTAGTTGGTGTGTTATTAGTTCTTGACGATGAACCACAAATAGACCTTTTAACAAGGGTAACCAAATGTCCTGGTTTGTCTGGGTGTGAGGAGTTCAGGAAATGAGTGTCTTTCAATGCTAAAGTCAGGAAAGTCCTGGGTAAACCAAGATGAATTGATTACCAAGCAATTCTAAGACATTTCGAAATTCCACCAGTCTCCTCTTCTAATTTCTGTCAGGGCTATTTCACTTTCTCCATTCATCTCTCATCTCACTACCCATCTCTACCTCCTCCCCTAGAGCTCTCAGCTCATCAGATAACCTAATGTCCTACTTCACAGAGAAAGTGCAATCTTCCAGTCACCAGCTCCTGGGGCTTTGTGTTTCTAAACATATAATCTACCTACATCTAGATCAATGCACTCTAATTCCCTCTTCTGCTAAGGCACAGAGACACTGTCTGTCCTTCCACACATGGGACGTGTATCCCTTCCACTGTGCTTTGAGTTCTATTTCCCACTGCCATCTTTTATATTCAACTCTCCTCCTCTGGATCCCTCCCACTTTAATCCCCCCCCCACAACATACAAACCACAAACATGTCTTCTTGCAGTTATCTCTCTTTCCTCCTTCTTCACCAACATCTCAAGAGTATTTTCTTTATTTGCTGTAATCATTCCCTGACCTTCAACTTCTCCCTTAGCTGACTGTTACCTGGCTTCCGACTCCATCACTCCACAGATCTTGGAAAGTGTCTGATAATCATTGTAACAATTAATCCAAGTATATTTTTCAGTTAACTGATCTGACATATCAGCAGCCTTAGGCTATTGATTATTTCCTTAAAACTCTTTCTCCACGTGGCCTCCATATTATTGCCTTATCCTGTTTTTCCTCCTTTCCTCTGGTCATTGATAACAACCATGCTACATTCACTCGGTAGCTTACAATATATTTTTAAATGTTACCAAGAATATATTAATTGTGGGAAAAACTTAGATATATTTGATTTTAATATGCATTTGCAGAAACAGAAAACTTTATAAAAAATATAAATTATACTAATGACATCTACATGACACTCTAATCTTGTTTACCAAATATTCTTAACTACATTGTCTCTTAGAAATTGTTTTTGTTACTTACATACAATTTTATTTACCTCTGTCTTTTAGACTTTCCAACCTGCCTTCTGTGTACTTGTATAAGTACCACCGTATACTGTGATGACCATGAACTTGATGCTATTCCTCCATTGCCCAAAAACACTGCTTATTTCTATTCCCGCTTTAACAGAATCAAAAAGATCAACAGAAACGACTTTGCCAGCCTAAGTATGGATGACAACATTAATGTCCTTCTCTTCTTTACAGACTTATTTAAAATTTTCACAGTGTAAAATGTTGGTACTAAGAATGAAATTTGAAAGCCAAAATATGGCTCATAAATCAATTATTTTTTCTTCTTTAAATATGAGGGTTTGTTTTAATAACGATAACAAAAAATTAAATATAAATCATAAATAATTATATTTTATATTCTAGGACTTTTTATCATGTTAATGACATTAAGAGTAAAATGTTATGGTCATATATTTATGAGAAGTTGGCTTTTTTGAATAAGCTTTCATTAAAAAGTCGTTGCTCTGTGATTAATGAATACAAGCCTAAATTCTGACTTTATAGTTATTGCCAACTGAGAAGAATTTTGGTATGTGTCTTCATAAAGTGTTTTAATCATCTGAAGATTTTTTTTACATGCCTGTATCTTTGACTATTAGAAAATAAAACACTCTCATTACTGAGAAACATATTTATAAATAGTAGAATCCAAAGTTTATAAAGAATATGGAGAAAAAAAGTTATTTTAAATATAATGTGCCAATTTCTTTGCTAAAGTTACAGTTTTTGTAAGTTTATAAATATGAATAGTGTTAGGCGGAAATGATTTTTTATAAAATAGTTCGAAAGATAATTATTTCATTAGCTGTCCATTGTTAATTCAATTCATATTTATATTTGCTATATGTGGGAACATTTATATTCATATTTTATGTGAGCAAGAATATTCAAGAATATTTAACTTACTCTTTTTTTTCTTCTAGATGATTTAAGAAGGATTGATATGACATCAAATTTAATCTCTGAGATTGATGAAGATGCGTTCCGAAAGCTGCCTCAACTTCGAGAGCTTGTTCTGCGTGACAACAAAATACGGCAGCTCCCGGAATTGCCAACCACTTTGACATTTATTGATATTAGCAACAATAGACTTGGAAGGAAAGGGATAAAGCAAGAGGCATTTAAAGTAAGTTTGAAATTTTATATGAAAGACTTTCATCTTCCCATTTCATTCACTAGCCTTTTTATTTCTGTAAGAGGATTTAATTTAATGAGACTTTTAACTTCCAAAATAAATGTCACAACCATGTCCATCATACTTTTGAGAAATAACGTGTTCTGGTACATTCTGAGGTTGGTCAAGCACCAAGAACAGAAAGTACAACTGGAATAAGAAGTAAGTGTCTGCCTGGAGCACCAGTCTACAAGGAGCACCTGGAAGTGGTGCAAGCCAGAGAATTTGTGTTCACCAAGCCCTCCACTCAGGAAAAGTACTTTACGTGGTTAAAAGGATCATTACTTGGGCAGGGTGCAGGTGACATCCTGAGGACAGAAGCTCCTAAAAGACCTTGTAAAGGGGATAGATTCAGACAACCTTAGGGATTTTATCTTCTAAGTGAAGGAAGCAGGTTTGGGGTTAGCGGACTTGCTTGAAACAACAGTAAAGAGTCTAAGTAACCGTTTTTCTTACCCATCCTTACGGCAGTCAGGCTGCTCTTCTAAACATATATTGAACAAATCATTTTAAAATATTCTTTGAAGGAATATGAAATTATTCCCAGGGACGTCACAGGAGTTAGTATGGCCTTATTACCACCAGGTCATGGTGAAAGTCCTGTCCCTCTGCTAGGCCTCCTATGATACCACCCATGGTGGCTGAGGGTACCTCATTATATCCTGGCAAGGGTCAAAGTCTAGTGTGTCCGTCCACCTCTATTGGCATGGGTGGTGGAGAGTGACGGTTTATTCTGGTGTGTTTGGGGAGAACAGACCAGTTATTGTCTGTATGTTTTCTGTCTGCCCCTTTCCTGGTACTTGGGCAACCAAGCTGTTGTTGAGGAGAAATTGTCATTTCTCTATGTTTATGAAATAAGGGAAATTTTTGTTATGTCTTACCAAAATCTTCAAAATCCCACTGCAGAACATCTTCCATTGGAAGAAGCTGCCTTGCTAGAATTAAAAATAACTGAACGAAATAAGGTTCTGCATGGAGTTTGAGAACACATTTCATTTCCATGAAGAAATATTTGCCAAAGGCTAATTTTTTCAAAACTCATTTGAATTGTCTAGTAACTTAGAAAACTAATCTGCCTCAACTTTGTAAAGCAAGACCTGGACAGGCACGTGTTATTTTAGAAATATTTGGTTGGAGAGGGAATGGAAAATATAACTGTGGCATCACTAATTTTTATTAAGTCCCTATATTTGGAATGTTTACAGGATATGTATGATCTCCATCATCTGTACCTCACTGATAACAACTTGGACCACATTCCTCTGCCCCTCCCAGAAAACCTACGGGCCCTTCACCTCCAGGTAGAGTTCTACTCATAAATTATCCTGAAAAGCTTTGGGGAAAACAAAACCAAACAGAGGAAGTCAGGATACAAAAATCTGTCTATAATTGCATTTGACATACTATGACAATTTTCCTTCTTTTTATCCTATCTCTCTCATTCATTCTCTCTCTCAATCTGACTACAAAGTATTTATACATTCATAGCCCTATCTCTCTTGATTTATTTCTAATAATCTTAGTCTTTATTTTTATTCATTTCAAATCAAAATGCATACTTGTAGTACACAAAGCTTCTTTTGAAATAAATCAAAATCTTAACCTGATGAAGAAATATGTAGGGATTGAAAGTGGAAGAGAAAAGAGAAAAAGAAAAATTGAATTTGACTTCTGGCATTTAGGGCAGAAAAATATCAATTTCAGGTTTTGACTTTAGATTTTATGTATTGAGTTAAATTGAATCCTAAGGCATTCCTATGTGCTGAGAGATGACAAGCTTCCATCTCTCTGGACAAAAAGAGTGCAGTTGTTATTTTTTTAACCAACATACTTAGAAGTTTGAGTTATTTTAAATCCTATTACACCATATGTTATCTTTGAAGTAATTGAGTAAAAACACATTTTTCAAAATTATGATCTAATAGTGTCTAAATATATTTAATTTTCATCCATGTGATTAAAAATTGTTCAATTAAACAAACATTTTTGTTGAAACAAAGATAAATTATTTATTTCAGATGGGATAACTTTTGGTCTACGGCTGTAATCAGCTTTCTCTAATAATTTCATCTGCTATATGGAATAAGATGTAGAGAACACAACCATTTTATCGACAAGGAAATAACATCATAGTCCAATATTAAAAATTTTTAGCAGAAAAAGTACAAACCAGTACAAGAAATGATTTTGCTATGCAAGAGCATGTCTCTGATTTTTGTGTTTTTCTCTGTGGATTCTGTAAACATTTGTGTCTGTGTCATTTCTTTTCTTCCTATGAAAATATATATTCCATACTTTTCGGTGTATTTTTTAGTATGTCTGTCTGAGTTTTGGATGCCCCTTTTTTTTTTTTTTTTTGCGAGTTTTACTGACTGCGTTTATTCCTTAACGTATATATCCTTTCAAGCCCTGATGATATTTCTGGATGGCTTTCTCTTTGCCTCTTTTTTTCTAGGAATAAATTTCTGTGCGTATGAATATTTCTTGCCTTGTTTATGATTGGAGGGAGAATTTTGGATTGTTTATGATTGGAGGGAATCCTCGAAGAAATTTTGAAATTTTTTTCCAATTATGAATTAACTTTTATTACTGTTTTCAGGGATGATCTTGGTCCCACAAAGTAAGCAGGTCTCTGGTGTTTTATTTAAACACAATGTTCCTGGATATAAAATATGAATTTCTTTAAATGTAATTGGCTTTACATTCCCATTCTAAATTTTGAAAATCATTAAGTATACCTTTTAAAATATTTTTCTGTTGAGGCTACCTCACCAACATCCAGTATATAACTGTTTTTAATTTACACCTACTTGGTTGGGTAAAATAGAAATTACAAGTGTTGGTTAGGATGAAGAGAAAATTAAAACCTTCATATATTGTCAGTGAAAGTGTAAAATGGTACAACTACTTTGGAAAATAGTTTAATAGTTCCTCAAAATGTTAAACATAGATTTGCTATATCACTCAGCAATTCAATGTCCAGGTGTATACACAAAAGAACATGTATGTTCACACAAAACTTGTATACAAATGTCCATAGAAGCATTATTCATAAAAGCTAAAATCTGGATTTGGAAATAATCTAAATTTCTATTAACTGATGAATGTATAAACAAATTTTGTTATATCTATACAATGGAATACTATTGGACAATAAAAAAGAATGAAATACCAGTATATTCCACAAACACGTATGAACTTTTAAAACATGATGGTAAGTGAAAGAATTTAGTCACAAAAGATAATATATTATATGATTCTATTTATGTGAAATGCTCAGAATAGGAAAACCCATAGAAACAGAAAGTAGACTGGCAGTTGCCAGGATTTAGGGAGATGGGAATGTGTATGGTTTTTCTCTGGGGAATGCTGAAAATGTTCTAAAATTAGATTGCAGTGATGGTTGCACAACTCTGGATATATTAAATATCATTGAACTATACAATTTAAGTGGGTGAATTTCACGGTATGTGAAACATATTTAGTAAAACTATTTAAAAATCCAGCCCTAGGCCCTGTTTATCTTTCTAATATTTTCTCCCTCCCTCTTTCACTTCACTTCAGCCATATTGACTTGAATAGTGAATGCTGAGGAAGCAATATTCTACGATAATTCCATAGGACTTTGAACTTGATGTTCTCTCTGCCTAGGATGTTCTTCCCTTGGGTCTTTCCATACTCCTGTATTCTTGTCATTCCATTCTCAGTTCAGTTGCAACCTCTTAAGATAATTTTTCACAGTCACCATCTTTCTTCATAAAACTCATCATTTTTGGAAATAACTTTTTTAAAATTTATTTTATTACCTCTTTATCTTATATTTCCCTTACTGAAGTGTAAGCTCTATTACGGCAAGAGCATGTCTATTTTTTTAATTGATTTATCTCCATTGTCTAGAAATGCTTGGCATATATATTATGTAGCTCTGATTGAGGGAAGGAACAAAAGAATAAAAATAAGAGTGAAGCAACATGAACTAGGGTATCGATCAGTACTAAGAATATGTTATATGTATTCTCATAATTTATTTTCATCTTTTTTAGAATAACAACATTCTGGAGATGCATGAAGATACCTTTTGCAATGTTAAAAATTTGACTTATATTCGTAAGGCACTAGAGGACATTCGATTGGATGGAAACCCTATCAATCTCAGCAAAACTCCTCAAGCATACATGTGTCTACCTCGTTTGCCTATTGGGAGCCTTGTCTAATTTCAGATAATGGTTAGCATTATGAGGCCTACCGTAGCAAAACAATTCTTATTGCTTTCTTCAAAAACAAATCTCAGTATGGTACTTTAAAATTGTGTTCAGAAAGATTGAAATGATTACATAAAATATTTAATACAACCAAAAGTGTTAAATTATGATGAAAACTTAATAATTTAAGAAAACACTAAATGGGTTACAGAATAAATCTACAAGATGTCGAGAAAGAATAAAACTAAGTGATACAAAATATTTCACAGATATTCTTATAAATCACATATAACTTGTAAATTTTAGGGGTTCATATCCTATATAATTTCAAATTATGTAATAAAGAAAAGTTTAAAAACACTTTAGCTACTTTATCAAGATTTAGATGTTTTTAATTAAACTTTTGTATTCCTTTTTTTCACTAAAGCATGTTTTTTTCCCCTAATTCATTAAAGCATGAAGAAAAGAATAAATGTATTTGAAAATTACAATGGCCTTGTGGAGAAATATTCATTATAATCACATTATGGCAAATAACCATATACAACAATAATACACATGACTTTCACCTTTTGAATGATAACGTTTTATTATCTTAAAGACTTATCAACTCCTTTTAG
>CAUYSK010022077.1:0-17197 GCA_963575035.1 Avahi laniger | reverse complement strand
ATTCCTGCGATACTTCACTTACAAGAATTGTCTCCGGTTCCATCCAGGTTAATAAAAGAAGTATTAGTTCACCATTTTTTTCATGGCTGACTAGTACTCCATGGTATACATATACCACATTTTATTAATCCACTCATGTATTGATGGACACTTGGGTTGTTTCCACATCTTTGCAATTGTGAATTGTGCTGCTATAAACATTAAAGTGCACATGTCTTTTTTATAGAATGTCTTTTTTTTCTTTGGGTAAATACACAGTAGTGGGATTGCTGGATCAAATGGTAGTTCTACTTTTGGTTCTTTGAGGTATCTCCATACTACTTTCCACAGAGGTTGAACTAGTTTGCAGTCCCAACAGCAGTGTATGAGTGTTCCTATCTCTCCGCATCCATGCCAACATTTATTGTTTTGGGACTTTTTGATAAAAGCCATTCTCACTGGAGTTAAGGAATATCTCACTGTAGTTTTGATTTTCATTTCCATGGTGATTAGAGATGTTGAGCATTTCTTCATATGTTTATTGGCCATAAATTTATCTTCTTTTGAAAAGTTTCTGTCCATGTCCTTTGCCCGCTTTTTAGTGGAGTTGTTTGATTTTTTTCTTGCTTGTTTTCCTGAGTTCTATATAGATTCCAGTTATCAGCCTTTTATCACATGTGTAGCCTGTAAATACTTTCTCCCATTCTGTAGGTTGTCTATTCGCTCTAATGATAGTTTCATTAGCTATGTAGAAGCTTTTTAATTTGTTCAAGTCCCATTTGTTTATTTTTGTTATTGCTGTGATTGCTTTGGTAGTCTTCTTCATAAATTCTTTGCCTAGTCCAATATCTAGAAGAGTTTTTCCAACATTTTTTTCTAGAATTCTTATGGGTTCATGCTTTAGGTTTAAGTCTGTTACCCATCGTGAATCGATCTTTGTGAGGAGTGAGAGGTGTGGATCCTGTATCAGTCTTCTGCATGTGGCTATCCAATTTTTCCAGCACACCTTATTGAATAAGGATTCTTTCCCTGGTGTATGTTTTTGTCTGCTTTGTCAAAAATCAGATGGCAATATGGGGATGGCTTTGTATTTGGGTTCTCAGTCCTGTGCTATTGATCTATGTCTCTGTTTTTGTGCCAAGACCATGCTGTTTGGGTTACCATAGCCTTGTACCATAGCTTGAAGTCTGATAAATTGATGCCTCCCAATTTGTTCTTTTTGCTTAAGATTGCTTTGGCTATATGGGGTCTTTTCTGATTCCATATGAAGCATAGAATTATTTTTCCTAGATCTGCAAAAAACTGATGTTGGTATTTTAATAGGGATTGCATTGAATTTGTAGATCACTTTGGGTAGTACAGACATTTTAACGATGTTGATTCTGCCACTCCATGAGCATGGAATGGTTTTCTCTCTGTTTATGTCCTCCGCTATTTCCTTCCTCAGTGTTTGGTAGTTCTTCCTGTAGAGGTCTTTTACCTTCTTAGTTAAATAAATTCCTAGGTATTTTATTTTCTTTGTTGCTATTGTGAAAGGAATTGAGTCTTTGATTTGGTTCTCAGCCTCACTGTTGCTGGCATAGATGAATGCTACTGATTTCTGTACATTGATTTTGTAATCTGAGATTTTGCTGAATTTATTGATAAATTCTAATAATATTTTGGCAGAATCTTTGCAGTTTTCTAGATATAAGATCATATAATCAGCAAAAAGTGTTAGTTTGACCTCTCCTGCCCCAATTTGGATACCCTTGATTTCTTTCTCTTATCTGATTGCTCTGGATAAGACTTTCAGCAATATGTCGAATAGAAATGGTGATAGAGGGCAATCTTGTCTGGTTCCAGTTCTAAGCAGGAATGATTTCAATGTATCCCCTTAGAACAAATGGATCTAACAGACACTTACAGAATATTCTCTCCAAAACACACCAAATATAGTCTTCTCATCAGCTCATGGGACATTCTTTGAGACAGATCACATCCTAGGCCACAAAACATGTCTCAAAAAATTTTAAAAAAACAGAAATTATACCATGCATCTTCTCAAACCACAGTGGAATAAAATTAAAAATCAACTCCAAGAGAAACACTCAATTATGCACAAAGTATGAAAACTAAACAATCTACTGCTGAATGATAGTGAGGTCAAGGAGGAAATTAAGATGGAAATCAAAAGATTCTTTGAACTACATGATAAAGAGGACACAAGTTATCAGAATCTGCGGGATATAGCTAAAGTAGTCCCAAGAGAAAAATTCATAGCCATAAATGCCTATGCCCAAAAGACAGAAAGACCACACAACTTTTTGAATGCAGCAAAAGCACTACTAAGAGGGAAGTTATGGGATATATGGTTACATTTAAAAACAAGAAAAATCTCAAGTAAACAATTTCACTTTACAGTTGAAGAAAATAGAAAAAGAAAAACAAACTAAACCCAAAATCAGCAAAAGAAAGGGAATAATAAAGATTAGAGCAGAAATAAGGAATAAAAAAACAATAGAAAAAAAAACAGTGAAACTAAGAGTTGGTTTTTCAAAAAGATAAATAAAATTGAAAATATTTAGCTACACTGACCAAGAAAAAAAAAAAGAAAATATTCACCTAAATAAAATCAGAAATTAAAGAGGAGACATTATAACTGATACCACACAAATACAAAGGATCGTAAGAGACTATTTTGAGGAATTGTACACCAACAAACTGGATAACATAGAAAAAATGAATAAATTCTTACAAACATACGACGTACCAAAACTGAATTATGCAAAAACAGAAAGTAGGAACAGATCTATAACTAGTATGGGTATTGAATCAGTAACCAAAAATTTCCCCCCAAAAATAAGCTCAGGACCAGACACCTCACTGGTGAATTCTATCACACACTTAAAGAAGAATTAATACTAATCCTTCTCAAACTCTTAAAAAATTAAAGAGGAAAAATTTCCAAACTTATTTTATGAGGCTAGAATCACCCTGATACTAAAGCTATACAAAGATATCAGTACAAAAGAAAACTACATGTCAATATCCCTAATGAATAGAGATGCAAAAATCATCAACAAAATATTAGCAAACTAAATTCAACAGCATATTAAATAGATCATTCATTGTAACAACCAAATGGAATTTTTCCCTGGGATGTAAGGCTAATTCAACATATGCAAGTCAATAAATGTGATATACCACATTAAAAGAATGAAAGATTTTTTTTTAAACCCACATGATTATCTCAATAGACACAGAAAAAACATCTGACAGAATTCAACACATTTTCATGATAAAAAACAACTCTCAACAGACTAGGAATAGAAGGAAAGCATCTCAATATAATGAAGCCTGTATATGAAAAGCCCACAGCTAACATCCTACTCAATGGTGAAAACTTAAAAGCTTTTCCTCTAAGATAAGGAAAGAAGCAATGATGCCCACCCTCGCCACTTTTATTTAACATAGTACAGGAAGTCCTAGCCAGAACAATTAGGCAAAAAAAGAAATAAAAGTCATCCAAATTGGAAAGGAAGAAGTAAAATTATCTCTATTTGCAGATGACATAATCATATATATAGAAAACCCTAACAACTCAACAAAAAAAAAAAGAACTAAAACAAATTCACTAAAGTTTTAGGATACAAAAATCAGTGGCATTTCCATACCCAAATAACAAACTATCCTAAAAAGAAATTAAGAAAGCAATACCATTTATACTAGCAACAAAAAAGAATAAAATATTTCCAAACAAATTTAACCAAAAAGGTGAAACACTTGTACCTTGAAAATTATAAAACATTTATAAAGGAAATTAAAGACATAAATGGAAAGACATTCCGTTTTCATGGATTGGAAGAATGAATATTGTTAAAATGTTCATACTTCCTGTAATGGATCTACAGATTTAGTGTAATCCCTATCCAAATCTCAGTGGCATTTTTTTTTTTACAGAAATAGAAAAAAAAATCCTAGAATTCATATGGAACCACAAAAGACCATGAACAGCCAAAACCATCTTAAGAATGAAAAACAAAGCTGGATGCATAACACTTCCTGATTTCAAAATATATTGCAAACATACAGCAATAAGATTATGGTATAGGCATAAAAACAAACCTAAAGACTAATGGAACATAATAGAAAGTTCAGAATAAACCCATGCATACAGGTTTAAATGATCTACAACAAGGGTGTCAAGAAACATAGTCTTTAACAAATGGAAGTAGGAAAACTAGATACACACATACAAAAAAAAAATGAAAATGAACCCTTATGCTATACACAAAAATTGACTTAAAATGGATTAAAGAGTTAAACTTAATACCCAAAACTATAAAACTTATAGAAAAAAACATAAGGGGAAAGCTTCATGACATTGGTCTTGGCAATGATTTCATGGATATGACATGAAAAGCACAAGCACAATAACAAAAGTAGACAAGTGGGGTTATATTAAACTATTAATAAAAATTTCTACACATCAGATGAAACAATCAACAAAATGAAAAGGCAACCTATAGAATGGGAGAAAATATTTGCAAACCGTATATCTGATAAGGGTTAATTTTCAAAAAATATATAAGGAACTCAAACAACATAACAGCAAAGAACCCAAATAAACTGATTTTTAAAATGGGCTAAAGGCTTGAATACACATTTCCCTAAAGAAGACATACAAAGGACCAAAAAGTATATGAAAAGATGCTCACGTTACTAACCATCAGATAAATGCAATCAAAACCACACCAACATATTGCCTCACACCTATCAGGATGGCCACTATCAAAAAAAAAGTGGGGGCGGGTGGTGACATTTGTTCAATTATTGGTGAGGATGTGGAGAAATGGGAACCCTGTTGGAGAGAATGTTAAATGGTACAGTTGCTATGAAAAACAGTACAGAATGTGATAGTTAATACTATATGTCAACCTTACTGGGCCAAAGGATGTCCAGATAGCTGGTAAAACATTATTTTTGAGTATGTGTTTTCGAGAGTTATTCAGAGAAGATTAGCATTTGAATCAGCAGATTGAGTAAAGAAGATTGCCCTCACTAATAGGAGTGGGCATCATTCAATCCACTGAAGGCCTGAATAGGACAAAAAAGGTGGAGGAAGGATGAATTCCCCCTCCCTGTTTCAGCTGGGCCATCACCTTCTGCCCTCAGCACTCTTTTGGCCTCCAATTCTCAGATTACATTCCCCGCATTACACCACCAGCTTTCCTGTTATCCATCTTGCAGATGGCAGATCCTGAGACTTCTTGGCCTCATAATTGGATGAACCAACTCCCATATACACCCACACACATACACATATTCTATCAATTCTGTTACTCTGGAGAACCCTGACCAATACACAGAAGTACTTCAAAAAATTTTAAAAATAGAACCACCATATGATCCAGCAATCCCACTCCTTGAAAAGAAGCAAAATCAGGATCTAAAAGAGACACTATCCTCCTATGTTCATTTTAGCACTATTCACAACAGCCAAGAAGTGGAAACAACTTAAATACATGGACAGTCAAATAGATAAAGAAAATGAAGTGTATACATACAATGCATTATTATTCAGTCTTTAAAAAAGAATAAAAATTCTTCAAAATGTGACAACATGCATAAATCTTGAAGACATTATGCTAGGTGTAATAAGCCAGTTACAGAAGGACACATACTGCATGATTCCACTTATATGAGGTATCGAAAGCAGTCAAAGTCATAGAATGAGAAAGTGGAATGTTGTTTTCCAGGGGACTGTGGGAAGGGAGAAATGGAGAGTTGCTAATCAACAGGTGTAAAGTTTCTGTTATACAAAATGAATATGTTCTAAAGATCTGCTGTACAACATTGTGCCTAGAGCTAACAATACCGTACTGTGAACTTAAAAATTTGTCAAGAGGATAGATCTCTTGACCTAGGGTAGATCTAGGTTAAGTGTTCTTAGCATAATAAAATATTTTTTAAAGCCAAAATTAAATGCTTATTACATTGAGGGTTTACTTCTCACTCGTTCTACATGCACATCATGGCTGGCTAGAGGCTTTAATCCAGGCCTCCACACTCAGAGGCTGATGAACAGCCGTCACTTCAAATTTGCCTGTCTGTGGCAGAGGGAAAGAGAGAAATGGCAAATAGACACAGTCTCTTAAAACTTCTACTTATTAGTGGGGAGGGGTGGCAGAGAAGTGCAGGATGTTTATGTCCTCCCCAAATTTATATGTTGAAATCATACCCCTCAATGTGGTGGGATTAGGAGGTGAGTCCTTTGGGAGGTGATTATGCATGAGGACTAGTGCCCTTATAACAGAGACCCTCACCCATTCCACCAGGTGAGGACAAAGAGAGAAGACCGCTATCTATGAACTAGGAAGCAGGCCCTCACCAGACACTGAATTTACTGGTGCCTTGGTCTTGGACTTCCCAGTTTCCAGAACTGTAAGTACTAAATTTATTCTCTATAAGCCATCCAATCTATCGTATTTTGTTATAGCAACCCGAATGGTCTAAGACAATAGTATTCTTTACTTTAAAAGTATATAGTTCAACCAGTATTGTTAGTCTTCTTAAATGAGATTCACAAGTATAATAAGATTTAAATAAATGTAAACATCTAAGGTCAAGGTAGTTATGTCACCCACCACTCTTGTAGAATCAGTTGTCAAAATTCAAGACTATACTGCTGCAGCAGCCCTGTGAGTCTGCAAATCCTTGAAGTCTCTTTGCAAATCCAGGGGGCCTCTCCTCCAGGAAGAGAAAGCTCTTGGTTGCCCTAGACTGTCTAAGTCGGCCCACAGGAGATCAGAAACACCATGAACAGGGCTGACCCACCATTTATACGGCTAAGTGTGAATAGAAACCCATAGAAAACATCTAATGTAGCACCAAAATTCCCCTTGTTGCCATGACTTTATTTTTCCATTCAGTAGAGTTCAATTTTTCCTTTCACTCATTCATTTATTCTACAAATATTATTAAGGGCCTATGCGCAACGCATGGCACTAATAGGTGGAAGAAGAGATAGTTAAACAGTGGAGAAATATTTAACAATTTAATTTCAATTGTGATGAGAAACTCTGAGAAGCTGTAAAAGTTAAGAGTGCAGAATCTAGTTTTGGATGACTTTACAATCTCAGTTTACTCTTTTCTAGCTATATGATCTTGAGTAAATTTACTGAAACATCTCTTAGTCTTGGTTTCCTCTAAATCAAGAATGATAGTATCTGCTAAAGGAATAAGAATGCCTACATTATAAATCTTTTGTGAGGACTATGTGAGATAAAATGTTTTGCACATGCCTGCCAGAGTTAATGCTTAAAAAATGTTAGCTATCGTCATTGTTGCTATTGTTGCTAAGGAAAAGTATTAACAGTTATATCATTAAACTAATAAAGCCCTTTTAATAACAATTTCACTAAAATCAGAAAACTAAGAAAAACACGAAAACTTAAACAAGAAATATAAAATAAATTAACATTAAGAAAGTTAAAAGCACACTTGATTTAGCTAGAAGGTTACAGGCAAATGCTGGAGTCACTCCTGATAAATATCTTTTCCCTATATTTCACCTCATTTCTGGTCAGCCAAGAATTTATGAAAATAAGGAGGAAATGGCATCATCTCAAATTTTCTTTGATTTTCCAATGAAGCAAATAAGCCTGGCACTATTAGTCTCAATTGCATTGAGGGAAATAACACACAGGAATCCTAAGGCACTTCCAGGATCAAATTTTACAGAATTTCTAACTTCCATTTAAATTATCTCTGCCATTAACATGTTACTCATTGATTTATATAGTCCATTGTCATATTTCCTATGAATATACAGGTTAGCGGCAGAAAGATTGCTAGTATTTTTATGGATGTTACCAGTCACAAAACACTCTTTCTATAGTGTAACATGTTTTCTTTTTAAAACATGAGAGATAAGCAAGACAGGTCATGTAAGCTACCATTTTTACAGAGAGAGAACTGATTTTTTATAATATAAGTGATTTGTCCAAGATCAACTGTGGGTAAAAGATTATGATTCAATCCAAGCCCTCTAATTGAAACATCCAACATTCATGTTATATCTTGGAACACATATGAATTACTCATGGACCTATGAAACCATGGACCCCTGGGGAAGGGCACAAAATATAGGTACAATTATAAGGACCTGGAGGACATTATTAACAATGGCTTTAACTTTGCCAACTCTCACTTAAATATTTGTTGAATTTAGGAGTTTTTTAATAGCTCTGCAAAATTGCAATATATTAATATAGTTTACCTTTGTATCTTTTTTCTCCCCCCTAATGACAGTGGTTGAATTAATGTGCCTAAATAAATGTACAGTCCACTTGTGAGTGCATGTTTGCATGGTACCTACCAAAAAATGATCCAAATCTGATGCAAGGCTGGGGATATGCTGCCCCAGCCCACATCGCCATTTGCACACCAGCTGGCACTGGCTGACAAGATGCTACCAGATGGGTCTTCATGAGCCTCCTAAATCAGCAGTGAAATTGAGAGTGGAGTCGTCAAATATGCCATTACTGCTGAAAACAAGAAAATGACATTACATACCTATTTGATACTCTGAAACAGCCTTGAATCATGAATTGAGTGTCTCTTAAGAAAACTGAAAGGAGAGGTGAAAATAAGTACTTTAGACTGTAAATCTGTCTCCTACACTCCTGATAAATCTTTTCCTCAGAGAACACTTCTAAAGACAGAAATATCCTTTTCTCCTCGATTTATAAGGACTCTCAAGGTTTTTGCATAAAGGAGAGGGAGATGATGATGTACTAGGTAGAGAAACCTCAAAACAAAATGTAGCAGGCAACTTGTAAATAGAGGAAAGCATACCTAGAACTTTTGCTAAAAATGCCACCCTCTCTGATCCATAATGTCAGAGCATGGCACTCATCACACACCCGCCCTACTGTAACTATTGTTGTACATGCATCATTGTCCTTGCAGTGAAAAGATCTACAATTTAGAACGTGATTAAACAATTTAAATTTGAGATAACTATCTGCATAGCTTTGTGTAATATACTAATTTCTCTAGGCCTTGTTTCCTCATATTAAATAATGGCTGATACATTTGTCCCCAGGTATCCATAGGGGATTGGTTCCAGGATCTCCCTTGAATTCCAAAATTTGTGGATGCTCAAGTCCTTGATATAAAATGGCATATTTGCATATAACCTACATATATCCTCCTGTATATTTTAAATCATCTTCAGATTACTTATAATACTTAGTACAATGTAAGTGCTCTGTAAATAGTTGTTATACTGTATTGTTCATTGAATAATGATAAGAAAAAAGTCTGTATATTTATATAGTTCAGATGCAATTTTTTCCCTGAATATTTTCAATCCATGCTTGGTTGAATCCACAGATGCATAACCCACATGTACGGAAGGCCAACTGTACCTACATTTTAAGATTGCTAAAATAATTAAATGAAAATGTATATACATATAAAACCCTAACATATAAAAGGAATGTAATAAATTAGAACTGTAATTTTTATTATTATACAATTTTGAGACAACCAAATTCTATCAATTTTGCAAAATAGAATAAAATAGAATTTTTCTTGAAAGAATAATAAATGAATGAATAAATGAAGACATAAAATGCAGAAGTTATAGAAAGAAATACAGGCCATATGCCACACTAGCTCAGTGGGATGGCAGTACCATACAGAATATATAAAAGGTGAAATGCTGAGGCTGTGCTTTGCGAATGAAAAAAAATAATAATTTTTGTTTAGTTTAAAATAAAGTTTCCAAATTAATAGCTCCCAGAAAGAAGTTTATGAATATCCAGATTTTCTGAAAATTCATTTTTTTCTTCCTCCAAATTTTTTTAGGACATAGACAAATACATACTTAGCAAGATCTTATTCCCACTTAATATGAAAGTAAGGTTTATGTTGCTTTTCCTTCATAGTATTTTTCAAAGTCTACAACTGTACACTTATTTGTATGAGTCCTTGATTAATGATGACTTACTCTGCTAGACTGAAAACTCCATGAGGGCAGAGACTGGGATGCTTTTGACTTACCTTTGTAGCCTCAGTTTCTGACAGAATGGCTGGTGCATAAGAGGCATTTGAAATAATTGTTCAAGGAATAGAAATTATCCTCTTCATAGCCTTAAAGCATGCCAAGAGGACTGACATTATATGTTCAGGTTTAGTTTTCATTTTAAACATTCAAGTTTTAAAAAAATTGTGAAGAATTGATAATGGATCATTTTAGACACTCAGGCACTCCATTGATTGCACATGTTGCAGAGCTCTTGAAATCAAATGTCAGAAATGGAAATCTTAAATGACATTCTGCTTTCAACTAGTAATCCTACAGAGGCTGTGCACTGACTCTAACAACATATACAGTGATCTCTCAGGATGCTCTGCATTGCTCTGGTGGCACACTCAGAGAAGACACCAGGGTTTATGGAAACTGGGACTAGAGCTAGTGACAGCCTCTGCTCTGGGCCATAATGTTCTAAATGCAGAAGAAAATTCCATTTCAGGGTGCGTGGACTCAACAACAATTTACGCACTCTTGATAGGTTCTGGTCGCTGACATCAGGATCAGAACCACAAGCAAAAGAAATACAAGTCTTGCAAGAAATCATGTGTGATTGGTTTTCAAGTAGAAAGGACCTTATAGCAATATCGGGCCAGTTGTGGTGGCTCATGCCCATAATCCTAGCACGCTGGGAGGCCCAGGCGCAAGAACTGTTTGAGGCCAGGAGCTCGAGTCCAGCCTGAGCAAGAGCGAGACCCCATCTCTACAAAACAATAGAAAAATTAGCTGGGCATGGTAGTGCATGCCTGTAGTCCCAGCTACTAGGGAGGCTGAGGCAGGAGGATCGCTTGAGCCCAGGAGTTTGAAGTTGCTGTGAGCTATGATGACATCACTGCACTCTCGCCCAGGGGACAGAGCGAGACCCTGTCCTCACTCCCACACAAAAAAAGAAATATCAAACTGCTGGTGAACCTCATACACACACACACACACACACACACACACACACACACACACAATTTTATCTATCTATTCTCATACAACTCTGAAGATCCATAATATATAAAAATTTTAATGGGATTAAAGATACCTATTTAATATGGCTATTTTAAGGAGTAAATTAAATCATATATGTGACAAGCCAAGACAAAATTGGAATCTGAATGCCTGCTGGAATGCAGCAGTGAGTACTTGGTCAATGTGGAGTGGAGGAGTTGGGCAGATCACTCCAGAGCCACCTCAACCACTGGTATTCAAGAACTGAAGATTTTTTGGGGGGTCAATCCTCTCTGTCTTCACATATATTGCAACTTTAATCACTTTCCATCACCTCTACCACTGCCTAGTGCTAGCCGCCAGCTGTCTCCAGTGGACTTCAGCCTTTCATCCAGCCCTCTCCCATGCCCTCGTCTCTCCCCATCCCATTTTCCCACGCCCACCTCCCGGTTTGGTCTATTATCCACAGAGCAGCCAGAGGGATCCTTTTACAATAAAATTGGATCTGGTTACTTCTTCCCAAAAATTTCCCAGTGAAATCTAATCCTTGCCACAGCCAAGAATATCTGGCCACCGGCTGACCTCTGCAACCACATACTTTCTTACAAATAGCTTATGTTATTGTTTATATTTATTTGATTATTATCTGTCTTACTTGCCAGAATGCAAGCTGCATGAGAACAAAGACAATATGTGTTTCATTATTCTATCCCCAGTATCCAGAAGAGCTAGTGCACATAATAGACACTAAATGATTATTTATTGAATGAAAGAATGCGTGAATATATCTCATCCATAGTCAAAGTCAAATGTATTCATGGGAGATGAAGTCAATGGAAAAAGAACTCCTAGCTGTAGCTGCAAGGAAGACAGAATACAGTTTTCAGTGGTAGGGCCAAAGGAGTCAACACAGGAAAAAATTAAATGTAGAAACATATATACAAGCAGTAGTACATTAATTTTCTATTGTTGCATAATAAATTACCATGAACATAGTAGTTTAAAATAAGCACCAATTTATTAGCTCTTAGGTCCGTAGGTCACTACAGGTAGGCTTAACTAAATTCTCTGCTTAGGGTCTTATAAGACTAAAATCACGTTTAACACCCACTGAAGCAGTTTTACTGCAAAAATGGAAATGAACAAAATCACCTCTTGTCAGTAATACTCACATAACTAATACTCTATAAGAGAATGTGATTACAAAAGTCCATTCTCATCCACAGTTGATTTATTTCTTAACATATAGCTTCCAAACAACTTAAACAAGAAAGAAATACTGTCTTCACACAGAATTACTAAACGACAAAACACACAGTGCTGGCTTTAGGAGCAAACTGATTCAGATACTTGTTTCATACCCATCATTTATTAGCTGTGTGACTAGGAAGTTCATTTAACCTATCTAAGCTTTACTCTTCTCATCTGTACATTTGGAGTGAGAATATTACCTACCTCAGAGCGTTCTCATGAGGTTGAAATCAATGTTTGTAAATCACTTCACTTACAGTAAGCACTAATTAAATATTTGCTATTGTTACTGTAGCTTAGTATTAAAGAATATGTCTTATATTTTTTCCAGTATTTACTGGCATAAATACCCAAGGAGTCTCATGCATTAAGATTAGGGAGACTCATAATTATTAAAACAAGGAAGGTGATGTGTGAGAAATTTGTGTTTAAGTCTATATGCTTTTTAAAATGATATTTACTAAGATTTAATCCCAGAAATAACAAATCAAATTGCTAGGCACTTATATCTGTTTGTAAACATAACTGCCAGAATATACATGAATATATTTAGCTAGTATGTATCACCAAAAACAGTTTCTGTGACAAAAAAAAGCGTAGGCAGAAGATGTGATAGAAAACATTCATTTTTAAGATTAAGTATGAAACATGTTGGAAATCACCATGGAGATGTTGTAAATAACCAAATTACCCAAAATCTAGCAAAAGTTTGGAATTAAAATTCTTCTGGATTTTATAAAGAAGGATATCCTAGTGCCTCAAAACCTTAATACCTAATAGTATTTTCAGGGATAATTCTACCTACTTAGATGTCGAAATTAAAATGCCACAATATACCAAAATCATTAAAACAGTCATTGGATAAAAGTTTCAGAAAGAAAAGATAATGTACTACCATTTGCAGTTTTAACAAAAATTTTACACCTGATTAACCTGGCAGTCAAAAAATGTAAGAGATTTCTTGCAGGTAAACCGGCCACCACTTCTACTCCAGAACTTCTCTATTTCTTCTGTAATAACTTTTAGAAGTTATAGGCTATTATAGGTTATAGCCCATAAATTCTCTAGAGAAATATGCTGCTAATTTTCCCCATAATAATAAAATAATGTCATATTTTTTGTAAATAGAAAATGAGTTTGGGCAATAATAATAGTCTTCAGATGATTTTTGATGCCCACGGGAACTGGGCATTTAAATCATCTTAAAATACATCGAAATTTTACTGGATCCAGCAAACCTTCTATCTCCATAAATCATTTTAGATTAAAACCCATCAAGCCAAATGTTAATGTAGAGAAAAAAAAAATGTTACTTAAAAATCCAGAAAGAAAGAGATAGGATATGTCTCAGACTAGAAATAAATGCCCAATTTCTCTCTGCAATAACTCAAACATAGATTCCAAAATGACATACAGTAGAAGCTGACACTAGAACTCAGTTCTGAAATGTGCACACCTGAACGATCAGTCCATTTCTAATTCTTCAAACGGCACTCTTCGTGGCCATCTGTGGACAGTCGGTGTAAAGCCCCCTTTTGGCCCATTCATGACTTGATTAGCTGTCAAGTCAGAAATCTCCCTCAGTTCTGCACACCAGAGGCAGGAGATTCCAACTGAAAAGTCTAGGGCCAATCCTCTCGAAGTTCCCAACTTATCTCCTGTTCCTGTAACTGAAATCCTGGCACATCCAAGGCTACGCTGCCCCTCGCAGAGATATTGGAAACTCTCAAGTCCCCGCTGGCAGCAACAGCAGCGTCACCCAGAGCCACATCGTTTACCAAACAACATTTTATGGGGGGCACTAAAATAGGCACAGGCAAGGTTAAGGGGTACCGGATAGGGGAGAATAAGGGACATAGATATAATCTTTACGCTAAATAAATTTTCTATCTAGTGGCACAAGATGGTGACACGGTAGATGTTTTATCCTTTCACTAAATAGCTAGACAAAAGGTAAGCGCAGGAATCAAGCCAGGAAACACATCCAACTCTTCAATGGCTTCTAAAATTTTTGAGACGAGAGGGCTCTGAGGTGCAGTTTATTTTTGGAACAAAACAGGAACCAATTTGTAAGTAGGCAATAGCCTACCTGATATAATTTTAACAGGGGTACTAGATATGTTACCTTTCCTAAAATACCACCGCTAGGCGTCGTTTCACTATTCTTGATCCATTCTTTGGATGTAAACCATCCTTTCCATCCTAGGAAAACCCCTTTAAAGTACAAATAACTTGAAAGCAGATAGTGTTTGACATAAGTAACAGGGACATTTCACTTGCCTTAGTGCCCAAATAACAATAATCCAAGTTTGCAATTCTGTATGACCTCTGGAATTCCAGTGTCTCCGGAAATTGCTAAGGGATGTGTATTCTGCAAATACGTACTGTCCCTTGCTGCATCAGCACACTTCTCCTGTCCCTACACAGGTCACCTCTCAGCCTCTTTCCTATTCAGCCAGTATAGAAGCACAGACACAGGCCTTCCCCAAAACACAGCTAATTAGAAGCTTTAATGTTTAGCACAATGTTACTAAAATCTGTGCATAACGAAATAGAAAGAAAAACTTAACCTACACATTATAGTGGGAACTAAATATGACTGCCTTGGTCACAGCCAATGAGGCCACCAAGAGTCCCCTGATCACTCTCCATCCGCTGAGCTACCACTGTGGCTGCCACTGCGTTGAGGGGCCAGTGTAGCAGCTGACCATGGGAGTGACCGTCAAACCACACTTCTGCACAGTCAGGCTTCTCACACCTGCACGGGGTTTTTCAACATAGAAATTTTCTCTAAACAAAGGAACAATCTGTCCCTCAAACAAAAACAGGAACACTATTGGTAATTCTAACATAGCAGGCCCTTTCCACACACTCCTATCCCTAAGCATAACAGTTGACAAAAAATAGTGGGCCATTCTCCTGGTCAGAACTGCCTGCAACTTAAGTATGACCCAGTTTCATCCTAACAAGAAACCTATGAAGTGGGTATTACGCCCCCATTTTACACAAGAGGAGCTGGGCCGAGAAAGTCTAGTCGCTTTGCACACGCTCACCCAGGCCCCTCTGGCTCTGATGCCTTGGCAGACAGCTAACAACAAGAATGTGACCGTAGTAACGACAGGAGATGAGGTCCAGCCAGAAGGAAAAGAAGAGACCCAGACAGGGGCCATGGGAAGACTGCAAAGGTACAGGCAGCCTACAGCTGGGCCTGCGCACTCCATCTTCAGACCTGTTCCTGCAGAGACGGCATCACTCCTGCAACCAACATCCCCGACTGCCCGGCTCCAGTTAGCTCTAACGTGCCAAGTTCAAGCTGCCTCTTGAGTCATGAATATTTAACGTTCAAGGACTTATTCATCTCTCCTAATACGCTCATTTTCTGAAATCATTTTTTTATTTTGTTGCTTCAGGTTGAAGTCCAAGTCCGGAGTCAAAGCCCTAAAGTCACTTATCGTGACAGGTGAAGACGGCCAATACTATTATCATTTCAGAGCCTCGTTCACGTCTTCGGTCATTGCTGTTGGCACACACTGATTAGAGACTCTCCAAAGGCCACCAGAGGTGTAATTTAATCACATTCATTTCATGCGGGCAGCAACTGGACCCATCCACAACTATGACTGTGAACCTCTGCACGGAGTTAACTAAAATTAACATCTCAAATAAAGAAGCTGGACTTAAAATTCATGTCATAATTTGATCATGAAGAGAGACAAGTAAAAAAAAAACGCTAGAATTGCCTTTGAACAGAAAACTCCTCTTACAAATCAGTCTCTTGAAAAAAAGTCCAAATTTCTGATGGTGCATAAAATTCCAAGTAGAAGCTTACTCAACATATACCTCTAAATGAAAACTCAGTATTTTGATACTGGTTTGGATTTTATAATGAGGCCATTAAAAAATTCCAAAAGTTCTGGAGATCTATTGTTGAATATATTTAACACTACCGAACTGCATACTTAAAAAAATGGTTAACACGGTAAATTTTATGTAATGTGTTTTTACCACATATAAAATGGCCAATTTTCAACAAAAACTTATGAGAGATGCAGAGAAGCAAAAAACTTTGAATTGTACAAAGAAATAAAAAAGGGCAACAGAGCCTGCCTTTAGGAGGAGCTGCATGCTAGGCTCAGTTCTACATTTACCTCCTAGTTGCTTAGCCGCATTCTTTCTACTTTGTCAGAACACAATGTCTAAACACTATTTTTCCAACTCGTTGTTTTAGTCTTAGCTGTGCAACTAAATATAGTAATTGCTCCCTATCTGTCACTTTGCTGAAGTTTTCCATGGTTTCTCTAGGCTGGAAGAAACTCATCTGTTAGATTCCTCAAGAGGGGCTTGTGGATAAGATTGATCTAATTTCCCCTCGTCTCTCCTTCTTCCCCCAGCCCCATCATACTTTCTCTGCTTATCTAATTACCCCCAGAAGCGATGTTTCTCTGAGGCTGACACTTCTAGGTGCTTTTAAATTCCTTTCCTGTAGCTGGTGCTGTGAATGACCAAGTCCCAGATCACTGTTGAGTGTTTGGCCGTTAGTGTTGGACTTGCTTGTTGTGAAGGTGATTTTGTCTCTGCCTCATCCACGTCCTCTGTCCCTCTCTCCTTTTTTTTTTTTTTTTTTTTTTGAGACAGAGTCTCACTCTGTTGCCCTGGCTAGAGTGAGTGCCGTAGCGTCAGCCTAGCTCACAGCAACCTCAAACTCCTGGGCTCAAGCAATCCTACTGCCTCAGCCTCCCGAGTAGCTGGGACTACAGGCATGTGCCACCATGCCTGGCTAATTTTTCCTATATATTTTTAGTTGTCCAGATAATTTCTTTCTGTTTTTTTTAGTAGAGACAGGGTCTCACTCTTGCTCAGGCTGGTCTCGAACTCCTGAGCTCAAACAATCCACCCGCCTCAGCCTCCCAGAGTGCTAGGATTACAGGCGTGAGCTACGGCACCCAG